>NQII01005155.1:58221-82312 GCA_002778355.1 Clitarchus hookeri | reverse complement strand
GGCATGCATGTTACAGCTGTCTGGGCCCTCCGACATGCATGTTAGTAACTACAACAGTACGAGCATGGAAGCATTTCAGGGCAAGCACTTTAGGTGAGGTTTATTACGTTTAAAATAGATGCACGCATCGCAACTATAGCAGGGTTGTCTGATATCATGGCCACAATTATTGCCATGGCACACCCAGAATGAGGAGCTGTCGAGATGGAAGGACACAGAAAACCTGCACAAAGCATAGAGTGAGCTAGGAAAATCGGTGTGACAGTCCCGTTTACTGAATTGGGGCAAGAGAAAGTATGATAGGTTCTTGGTTGGCTAGGATGGACTTATCAGAATGTGATGCGGGGTGATATGAAATGAGTGAGGGCGGGGCTGAGTTGTAACGAGGGTCGCGCTGTGTTACCCTGGTGGCGGAAGACATGACTGAGCCACCCATCAGACAGATGCCAGCAGTCTCTACTAACCTGCCCTGCTCGAGCAGGAGTGTGTGCTGGCCCCAGCCCATCTCGGCGAGGTGGTAGGCGACCGAGGCGCCCATCACACCGCCGCCACACACCACGACCTTAGCTTTCCGCGGCACACTGTCCCCGGCCTGCGAGCTCAACAGTCGCATCGCTAGCCGCGCGTCTCCATGCGCGTGTGCGCGAGTCACCACCCTCGCGGTCATGTCACGCCACGTCCTGTGTTTCACCTCACTGTCTCTCTCGTAACCTGTGTCATTTTACAATGGTGAAGTAGGGTTATGTATGGTTAGATAGATATTATTATGCTCATAGATACATGTAATGGGTGCACACTCTAGTAACGTATTCCAATCACTGCACTGAACTGCACTCAGTGCGCACCTACCTAGAACGTGTGTTTAAGTAGGGGGAACTCCCACTGAGTGCACTCATTTTTCCATGATCCAATCGTAGATGAAAAATTGGGTTAGGTGTGAGCCCAAGATTCACTGTAGCCGCTGCGGGTCCCCACGTTATGCTTCTTTTCTGTCAACACGGCTATCAAAATCTACATGGATTAAATTATAGGTAAGAACACTGTTAATATTAAGGCACTTGTTTATATAAACAAGTGCTTTGAATATTTGTTTTTCTGTTTATCTAAGCAAAGGTTTAAATAANATTAAGGCACTTGTTTATACAGCGTTTTCGGAAATTCATTGATGGATCCACCAATATTTGATAAGTGCGAGAAGGGTACAAGGAAAGTGGGGCACAGTTAGCCTTTTGAATTCACGAAATGGTGAAGATACTTACTGTAGTGGCACTAAAGTGTTAGAAGATCGAAGCACAACAGCAAGGAACAGATGTGTTTACAAATAGCTGCCAGTAAAAGTTTCGCAGTAATTTCAAGTTGTTCATTTTGAGTTATATAAATAAAATTTTACGATTCGCATACTTTTATAAATCGAAAATTATTGTGTAAACCTTTTAGATCAGTTTGTACCGGTAGTATGTAGGGTTCGCGTTAACTCAACAGTTGGGGAAAGTAATACAGATGTCATCTGGCGACTATGTTAAGAAAAGTCAAAATATTACACAATTCTTTTTCGAACAGAATGGGCACCAGTTCACTGGGTGAGCAAGTCAAAGTTCTCTGGATCATGGGCCGTTTGACCATGTGGCTGTATCCTCTGAAATGCATGGTACAAATTTACAGGAAAACAAAATATATAGCCAGGGGTATTTAGGCTCCCCAGCACGCCTTAATATTACCTTTTTACCTTATAAATGAAGGATGCCTCCTAGACGTGTCGATGACATTCTGAATAGGGCAAGGCCCGGAATAAAACACTAAATAAAAACTGACAAGTTTCGGTTAACTCAAGTAAATTGTATTGCCGAATAGTGTGCATAGTTACATGTATACGATGCAAATTAAAGCGGACCTGTCTCACAACGCCTACCAGAAGCCATTACTGTACAAAAAGGCCCAGAATGGCACGAAAATTTACTATAGTAATTAAACCCCCGGGGTCGGTAAATTGAGCTGATGGAAGGATGCTGTAAATGCGGGGAAGAATGTAGGTAAACTCAGTCCAGTAAATTACATTAACCTATTGCAGTTAAGTGGTCAAAACAAAGTATGAAAGTCACCCACGACGTGATGTACAAGCAGCACCTAAGAAAAGTGACTGAAAAAGATTACTAATCTGAAATAATGACAACAAAAACTTAAATTGTTCTTAAATATAAATTTTTCCCCATACACGTGATAATACATATACTTTTTTTAAACCCTTGTACCAACACATATCCCGATAGCCGAGTGGTCTAAGTGCTAGTTCAGACACGGTTGAATCCGCGCATTTCCAAACCACGAGGATCAAACGCTCGGAGCATATTTACATTGGCGTCCTCGTGTTGGTTCAAACCTGGCCGCACGGATTGTCAATACCCGTGGCAGCCACCACTCGACCGCCGGAAAATAGATCCGCACGTAGGCCGCATGTTTTATTACTGTGGCGTACGTAGAGGATGTTCAAATGTTTGATGGAGGCCGCGCGGTTCGGATGTGTGTTGCCATGGATCGTTTCGGTACTGAAGTGTTTATTGATGAAGTGGAGCAAAGACCAGCGATATGGGACATTCAGTGTGCGGAATATTCTAATAAAATTACCAAGAACCGAGCTTGGCAGGAGTTGGTGGAGTTATTTGGAGATGTAGAAGATTCATAAAAAAAAAAAAAAAAAAAAGCTATTTTAGGTTAACACAATCATTTTATTCAATAGAAATATAGCATATTATAAGAATAATTGAAATTTTTAAAATTATATTTTTGTATCTTGCCACTCAAAACGACCGTCGATTGCGAAGTAACGAGCAAATTTATGTCTAATATTTAAAGATGTCAGTGTCGTCCTTCCTGCATGTAATGTATTGAGATTAATCATCGGCGGAGTATATAAAGTACCTTCATACTTTATACCATCCTGAGTTCTCACAAAGTTGTATAGAACACTACAAGCCTTTATTATGTCTTTGGCAAAGTCTATGTTTACAATTATGGACCTATGAAAAATACGCCATTTGTTCGCCAGAATCCCAAAAGTGCATTCAATGTTACGTCGGGCTCTGGATAACCTATAGTTAAAAACCCTTTTTTCATATGATAAACCTTTACCTGCATAGGGTCGCATCAAATTTTCTGCTAATCCAAAAGCTTCATCTCCAACTGTAACATTAGGTAGTGGTATTGGATCTACGTTATATATTGCTTTATGTTTTGGTATGTTTAGTGATTTATCTAGCAATCTTTTATAAAATACTGAATTTTTTAATAAAGCAGAATCACTACTTTTCCCATAAGCCCCAATGTCAAAATAAGAAAAACAAGGGATGGCGTCACAAAGTGCTAAAAACACTATAAAAAAGAAATGTTTGTAATTATGATACAAAGTTCCGGAATCATTGGGCATTATAACTCGGATATATTTGCAGTATATAGCACCAATGCAATTCGGAAAATTTGAATATCTTAGAAGTCCTCAGCTATTTTCTTCCACATATATTCACTTGGTTCGGGCATTACTTTCTTTGCCACTATTTTCCACAATGCTTCACATACTTGACAAACAATTCATGTAACAGCAGATTTGCCGAGGCGATAGTTGTAGTGAAGTTCTCCAAATGAACAACCGGTACCCAGGTACCTGAAACAGTAAAATTAGTAATGATATTATTTTTTCAGGTACAATGCTGCAAAAAAAAATGGACGAACATATGTAATGCTAACAATAAAGAATTCAAGAAAGGCAAAAAAGTTCCTTCTGGTTTCGGTGTGCGTAAAGGACCACAATATTTGTATTTTGCAAGAATTTCTTATCTTCAGAGGTGTGTAGAAAACAAGGAAACAACCAGTAATATAGAAGAAAAGTGAAATGAAGAGAGTCAATATATAAATAATGAGGACAGTGATAGTTTTGTAAATTCTACTGAAATACGCTCCCCCCTTCCCCCCCCCCAAACCATCCTTCCCATTCCCGCGACAAAAAGGAAGAAAACCAAAACTACTACAAAGAACGACTTAGTGATTTAATTGAACAGACCATTAAGTCACAGGATGAAAATTAAGAATGAAACTTCAAGAATGTATTTCTAACCAAGATGAAGATAAACTTTTTTGTTTGTCGATGTACAAAGAATTCAAAACCATTCCGGAGAGTAAGAGTTTGGTGACCAAAATTGAATTGCTCCAGGTGATACAAAAAGGGCAAATGTTACCATCCCCAGTTCGCATTATTTCTCAGCATAATGTGCCTAACACAGCATTTTGGCATAGCTAACAGTATTAAACCCACATGGATATTTTACTACTTCTGGATCAACTTCTGCAGTCATACCACCAAGATCGCCATCATCATAGGTTAGCTCCGATTCTCAGTCTTCTATTGTATAAAAACATTTCCCACATCACTAATTGGGTTAATTATATACACAATTGCACTCGGAAAATTATATATAAAACTTCAAATACTCTAGCCTTCCAACTCTACACCTCATTAAATATGCTTGTAGGGATTGTGGGTTGATGATGTGATGATAGTGGTTGTACCAGGCCACGCAAGAGTGGTCCACGTCAAATGATGCACCAAGAATGAAATGAAGGAGCTTCAAAGCAGGAATTGTCCATTGACTTTATTAATGAGTCACCCCAGAAATTGCCTGCGGTGAGTTTGGGAAACCATGGAAAATCCAATTCAGGATGGCTACCTTAGCTACTAAAAATATGAGAAATTATTTGATTGTACATTCTTGTATTGATAAAGAGATGATTTCTTGTTACTGCAACTCTGCTGGCTTGGGGAGAAAAATATAATAAGACTGAAGATTTTTATAAGGTTTATGTAACCTTTTGTTGGTTTACGAGGTGATTTGCAATTAATGTCTGACAAGCAGCAATTTTATTTCGAGGAAATTTAAAGTAATTGTTGGAACATGAGAGCATCAATTTTTTCATATTTTTGCTTATCTTCAGTCTACTATTTCTTTAACAGCTTTATACATTAATGAATGAATTCTGTATACTCCTACACTAAATAGCAAATCGGTAATTAGAAAAAGACGTATCTGCAGTTTTATATAAGTGCATGTACTTCTTACGAGTCCGCAACTTACAGGCTAGTTCTCAAATATATGTCTGTCTGTTAAGAAATCGCAACCGAACTTTCAAAAGTTAAACACACTGAAATTGTTTATTTAGAAAGTTATGTTGATAAAATATCACAATACGCACCATAATTATTGTGCAATATTTATTTTTCACTGTATACATCCACAGAATTTATATACACTGTGGTGCCAAAGTCATGGGATACCTCCTAATATAGTGTCGGACCTCCTTTTTCCCGGCGAAGTGCAGCAACTCGATGTGGCATGGACTCAACGAGACGTTGGAAGTCCCCGGCAGAAATATTGAGACATGCTGTCTCTATAGATGTCCATAATTGCGAAAGTGTTGCCGGTGCAGGAGTTTGTGCATCAACTGACTTCTCAAATATGTCCCATATATGTTCGATGGGATTCATATCGGGTGATATTGGTGGCCAAATCATTCGCTGGAATTGTCCAGAATGTTCTTCAAACATATCGCGAACAGTTGTGGTTGTTTGGGTACATGACGTCCATGAATGGCTGCAAGTGGTCTCCAAGTAGCTGAACATAACCCTTTTCAGTCAATGATCAGTTCAGGTGGACCAGAGGACCCAGTCCATTCCATGTAAAAACAGCACACACTTTTATGGAGCCACCACCAGCTTGCACAGTTCCTTGTTGACAACTTGGATTCGTGGAGTCTGTGCCACACTCGAACCCTATCATCAGGTCATACCAACTGAAATCAAGACTCATCTGACCAAGTCACGGTTTTCCAGTCGTCTAGGGTCCAACCGATATGGTCACGAGCCCAGGAGAGGCGCTACAGGTGATGTCGTGCTGTTAGTAAAGGCACTCGAGTCGGTCTTCTGCTGCCATAGCCCAGTAAAGTCAAATTTCGCCACACTGTCCTAATGGACACGCCCATCCTACGTGCCACATTGATTCCTGCGGTTATTTCACGCAGTGTTGCTTGTCTGTTAACACTGACAATTCTGCGCACACGTCATTGGTCTCTGTCATTAAGTGCAGGCAGTCGGCCACTACGTTGTCCATGGTGGGAGTTTATGCCTGAAATTACATATTCTCTGCACACTCTTGACACTGTGGATCTCGGAATGTTGAATTCCCTAACCACTTCCGAAATGGAATGTACTATGCGTATAGCTCCAACTACCATTCCCCGTTAAAGTCTGTTAATTCCCGTCGTGCGGCCATAATCACATCAGAAACCTTTTCACATGAATCACTTGACTACAAATGAAAGCCCAAACAATGCACTGCCCATTTATACATTGTGTACGTGATACTACTGTCATCTGTATATTTCCATATTGCTATCCCATGACTTTTGTTACCTCTGTATATTAGTACACTAAACATTATTACATTCGGGATTGTGCACTTCTGGAC
This sequence comes from Clitarchus hookeri, assembly GCA_002778355.1. NCBI lineage: Eukaryota > Metazoa > Arthropoda > Insecta > Phasmatodea > Phasmatidae > Clitarchus > Clitarchus hookeri. Next base: position 75,803 of record NQII01005155.1, on the reverse strand, counting down.
TCACATGGACCGGTTTGTACATGAAAAATATACAGCAGTTTAAATATGTGTTTACCTGCCAAATTCACAAATGAATGATTAACAAAAATACAGGGAAAATTCGTTTCATTCAACCAGTGTGAATACACTGGCAAGGAAAATTGCATCAAAATCAATTCATTCAACCTGATATTATGTAAAGACTAGTTGAGAGTGAGCATTTCATTCAACCACTGTAGCCACACTGATTAAATTTAGTGCAGTAAAATTTGCACCTGTTCTGGAGGAAGTGTAGTTGGTATAGGGTAATGAATTGCTGGCGAAATTTGTATTTATGTGATGAATAATTTGTCCAGTGTAATATGAAGGTTGTTTCAATTCTTCACGATAACAGTGGAAAAGCAATGGTTGCGAATATACAGTATAAGTATAAAAGAATACCCCAACTTTGAAGGTCTATAATATCAAAACCAAACCACTTACAACTTTGATTGACCAATAAAATGAATCATGGAACCATGAAATATTTTTAATATGCATTCATAAATGTTTAATTTAACCATAATGAGTGGCCCGAACGACATCTACGCGATAATCAAATGCGTTCCACGCTCTTGTCAACATGTCCTGTGTAACGGTTTACTATGGACAGCGTTGCGAAAGCGATTACTGTATAAACCATACAGGTTACAGCTTGTACAGACTCCTACCCAAAGAGATAAAGAATTGAGACATGATATCTGCGTGTTGAGTCTTGCCCAGAATGAGGTAGACGATGCCTTCATGTCAAAGCTGGTTTTTAGGAATGAAGCGACGTTCCATACACATCTTAAGGTGAATAGGCACAACGTGTGGATATGGGGTCAGGAGTCTCCATTAGAAACCACCGTGCACGAGCGTACTTCCCCCATAGTAAAGGTGTTGTTGCGCTGTATCCATAGACACTGTTTTCAGCCTTTTTTTTTTCACGAGTCCACTTGTTCTGGAATCCCTTATTAGGATGTGCTTACTGAGTGACTGTTTCCTAAGTAAGAAGAGCCGCCGGGGGACTTCATTTTCCAGCAAGATGGTGCGCCACCCCATTGTCACCTAGCTGTTCGCGGATACCTAAAGGAGATGTTGCCGCAACGCTCGTTTGTTCTAGGAGCAGCTGGTGACCAGGCTCTTCATCACTGACCCCTAAGGAGCCCGGATCTTACACGTGCGATTTTTTCTATGGGGTTACATAAAGGTCAAGTGTTTCGTCCACCATTGCTGGCTAATCTTGACGGCCTCAAAATGAGAATTATGGATGCCATCCAAACCGTGTCACCTGACATGCTGACAAGATTGTGGAACGAGTTTGATTATCGCATAGATGTCTTTCGGGCAGCTCGTGGTGGTCACTTTGAACGTTTATGAATGTATGGTAAACAAACTTCACGGTTCCAGGGTTATTTGATATTTCAATCAAGGTTGTAATTTGTTTGGTTTTGATGTTGTAGACCCTTCAAAGTTGGGTATTCTTAAATACTCATCCTGTATGTCCATTTCAATTAACAGCAAGTGTTAAATATGGATATTCAAATATTTCCATATCGTAGTATGGAATATAACCTCAACACTTCACAGTTTCCGGATGTTCATGTAAGATGTGCACAGTTAATTGTTAGCAAATGGAAATACTTTTAATGTTAAAGGCTTGCTTGTGTGCTTAAAAACACATCTGTCGAATTGAGCTACGAACTTCGCTCATTCCAGGTATTTCTGTCGTTGCATTTGTACATGCGAAATAACAAGGTACTGGTACAATTTGGTATATGTACATTTCGAATTTTGAACGAAAACTGTGACGCAAATATATAACATATGATAATAAAAATGGTGTAAATATTTATCCGAATGGCTAATCTTTCAGTAAATAAACTCATACCAACCCCAGTACATATTTTCAAAACTGCGCTACATCTCTACAGGAATATAAACAACAACTTAGTTTATTTCAACTGTGCTTGTTTACTAATTCCAGAATATAAATCTTGTATAGCTGCACTACACTACACAGAATTCACCGTTTATGATAGAATGTAACGAAACTCTTATAGCAAGGTTATTTAGTAGTTCTTCTATAGCCACAGTCGGTGACGGTTCTGATTTTGTGGACCTCGGCGTCCTTTTTTGAGAGTCATTTAACTAATCGGCAAGTTTAATGTACTTTCGTTTTTTGAATACTTCGCTTTATGAGAATCGTTGTCTTTTTAGATTTATTCAATTTTTGTAGTATTCACTGGCTACACAAGTTACAGCTAAGGCCACACTTTAAAACAACTACTAAATAAATAATTCTTGCAAGAAAAATAAAAAACTACACTGCAACAAAATATACGCAAATTGACAATAAGTTAATGAAATTGAAACCAAATCTGAGCTCGAACCAGGGATAGTACACACATCACACCAACACCAAAATAAAGCGAAAACCTTCCACAACATCGCCTATATGCCACAATTTGCAGTGCGGTCGAAAGTTTTTTCCGGACACAGAAATAGCAAGAGTTATGCGCTGTGTAAGTGGTTTTTTCTTGAAGCCTGGTTTGTGCCTTTTGCATATTTTAAGAATATTTAACTATTTTCTACGGTAATTGATATTTACTGTGATACTGCAGTCTTAATAATATCGCATGCTATTTTTAAATCTTTGTAGCATTTTTAACACTTGTTCCAAATTTATAAAACCAAGTATAGTTAATTTTACACTCTTTGTGAAAAGTTGGACGAAAATGTGTATTTCAAATATGATTGTACTTTTTAATTCTTTATCGCCATACCTCTCTTTGCGCCTTCCTTATTTAGCTCATATTGAACAAAAAATTTCGTTGGTTTTTTTAGATAGCCTAAGTGGAAATATCTTAATTTTGTCAGTATTTAATTATGTTTTTATTTATTCTTTAAGGAAATTTTGAAACGTCTATTACCTCAAAATATGCTGCATCGATTGTTTACATTTGTGTCCTTCTGTTTATAATGTAATTTGTGTTTGCTGTAAAGTGTAAATATTATTATAATAAAGTGTGTTACTTTTCCGCTCGGGTGTTTCCCTTAATTATTTAATTAAAATGTACAATATTCATTATTCTTTTTTTATAGTATGGTAATATTTGTCTGTTCACCAAAACCTTCATACTTTCTTTATTACATGCTGTCAGAATTTGTGACTTTTTCACATATTTTTTCAAGACATTTACTAAAACGAACGATATAAACCTGGTTAATAGTTTCATTTAAATTTTTAATTTATTGAATTTAATTTTTTCTTTATAAAATTAAAATTTTTAGTTTGGTAGAGAGCAAATAATGTAACGCTATAAGACCTTATCATCTGTCCAATATCCATCTATCAACCAACATTATAAGTTTCATACACCATATATTTATATGGGATTTATTCGATCTTTTATTTACTTAAGTCTCAATTAGGTCTAATAGTATGATGTGGTTTCTTGGGGCGCAAGGGCCCGGGTATTAGTAATGTGGTCGTATCACACAGTGGCGGCCGCGAAGAGGGAACATGCAGTGCTGGATTATGCCAGCGCGGGACCTGTAGTAAATGCGAACAATATACCCTTGGTTTGCTTTAGGTATTAAAGTTTAGGATATAAAATAAAACAAAAGATTTATTTATTTGGGATGCCAACAACACAATTATTTCACATTAAAAATAACTTCAAGAAAGTTTGATAACAAATGTACACATCATTCTTAGTCAAACAATACATCATTACAATATTAAAAAAATTACTATCAAAAATCTAAAATATGTCAAATTAAGGTATAAATTTAAGATTGAAATAAATGTTTAATAATAAACAAAAACTAAACTATGAACATAAATAAAAAAATTGTTAAAAATTAAGATGAAACTAAGTTACAGGCAATTAAATTAAATTAAATACAAGTAGTCACAATCAAAAAAATATAAAACTAAAACAGTAGGCGTAATCTGAAGAATGTCATAAATTTGTTTTTAAATGTCAGCTGAGTCAAAAAATGTGTCCCATGTCCCGGAGGAACGCGCTGTCTCGTAGTACTCCTCACAAATCCTAGCGAGGGGAGAATTATTGCCAAGGTTGGTACTGCTTCGGTCACTATAGAAAATCCTAGTCAGCGGAAGCCTCGGGTTGTTGTATGGAACCTTTAGCACATTTACAAAAAAAAATCCAAGATTTAATGTGGGGAAATTTAGAGATAACACTAATCAAAACAACATTTCTTAGTAAATCATTTTCTATGTCAATTAAAGTGAGGTTATTTAGACTTTCTTGTCCCATTGTGTTCCTTAACTCATTTTGAATGCGCTTTAATGTTGGAAAAGAACGTTCTCCGCTGCAGTTGGTGACCATCAAATTCAAGTAAATGCGTAACACTATTTCTACATATGGGAAACACGATTCTAATGAATTTTCCTTTAAAAGTTTATAAAATTGAAGTTCCAGAGCCTCGTGTTTTTTGCTNGGAAACACGATTCTAATGAATTTTCCTTTAAAAGTTTATAAAATTGAAGTTCCAGAGCCTCGTGTTTTTTGCTGTCGATAGCAACCACATCTGTTTCGAGCAGCTCAGCGAACTGCACCAGTTCGTTGGCCAGACTGTCTCCCACGTGGTCTGGGTAAGCACTGACGATAATTGAAGTTCTTGTCAAAATCTCTTCTGCCGTTAAAGAATTTAATTGCCTAAGTATTCCAAATACACTCGTCACTTGATGGTACGCTTCCATGCGTTAAGCTAATGCAGACATTACACTATTAATTATGACAATAAACACCCGATAAAGTATTATAACACTAAAAGATGTTGATGTAGCTCACATCATCTTGGGCTAAAATGGCCGTACTTTGTTTGTCACTTGCGTTTTCTTGAAGTCAATTGCTGATATTCTTCACAGCCAGTTAAGGTTTTGGCTCGTGTATCTATATCTGAAAATGTAGACCACATTGCTTGGATGTACCTGTGTAATGATTTATAAAGAGCGTATCCCGTGTTGAGGTCTTGATCAGACGACTGCAGCAAAGCGTTAGTCAATAGCAAACGTTCTAGAATTTCGTTGCACGCAATAATCATTATTCCCATTTCTAACTTATTCATTTTCGAAACTAGTCCGTTAGCTTGATTACGAAACTCTACCATTTGATCATTGTTATTAGATATGTCATCTAAAACTTGTTTTATAGTGGTAAAACGAAATAAAAGTGCCTTCGTCGCATCAGCTCGGGCAGACCACCTACTGTCCGATAATATTTTCAAAATCTGAATTCTTGAACTAGTATCTTTTAATGCTTTCGTAAAAAGACCATATCGATAGGTTGAAGCGGAAAAAAATAAATATAGGCGTACTTATTTATCTCCTTAATTCGTCCTTGTAAGCTCTGCATTTCCCGCTCATGTTGCTGGCATTGTCGTAACTATGCCCTCGACAATCTTTGATATTAATACGTAAGAGTAAATTTTTTAGATCATTTGAAACTCACTCAACAAGTCGTGTATGGTCTTCCATATCCAAGAATCTTAGAAACCTTTCCACTGGTCCAGATGGTAGGACATAGCGCACTATCAGAGTCATTGGTCTATATGCGATATATCTTGAGTATAATCCTATGATACTGAAGAGTATTTGTATCTATTAATTTTGCAAATAATAAGATTCAGTATGCTTGATGTAATTAGATGGATAAATTCCTCGCATGTTGTTTTTGACAAGTATGACGTATGTCCCTTTCCTTTATTTGCATGAATATGTATATGTTCGGACAGAAAAATGTCAAATTTAGCTATTAATTCTAAGAAACCTAAATAATTTCCATTGTGAGGTAAACCAAAAATTTCATCAATACCCCAAAATGCAAGACCTTGTACTGCTAAAAAAATTATTACTGCAGTAATTCGTTCTAAGAGTGTCCGCCAATATTTTTGTTCGGTGTCTATTTGGTTTACAAGTTGAGAATCGACACGCGCATCCTTGTTTTTGCGAACTAACAGCGAAATTATTGCTTGTCTATGCAAAGTGCTTTCTTCATGTCTTTTCAACAAAATATGCACGTTCTTCCCGTCATCTAATCCATCTTTCGTAAACCGTGCCGAACCGTCTGAATCCGTAACTTTGCAAACGAAACGAAAAAGTTTACTTTTAGTTTCAGAATAACACAACCAATCTCTCACGTGAGTTTTATCCGTTAGTTTATGCCTATATATGAAAAATGACCTCTGACAGAACGCAGTTTATTTTCATTGTCATACCTTTTGTCTGTAGACAAAAAATTACTGTTCATATGATCGACATCGCTACTTGCTTTCGCAATCCAATAATCTCGATCAAAGTTGCTCTGCCATTCAGCAATATCATTGGAGTACATTTTATTTTTGTTTTGTTTTTGGCATGTAGAAGATGTATTAACATCGGAAGCATGTGGTATGCTTTCGACCTCTCTTTGGCTTGAAGACGACGTTTCTGGGTTTAGAGGACATGCTGTGCTTTTAACTTCTCTTTGGCTAGAAAACGATATGTCTGTTCGAGTGCACTATCACTTGTAGTGCATGTGGCTATATGGGAAATAATAACAGATCCTAATGAATTTCCTATACTGCTGTCATCATCTGTACAATGAGATGCAAACTCTGTGTTTTCTATTTCAATTTCTTTAGACTCAGGAACATCATTCTGGACATAAAAAAAACTCAACAGCTTACGTGTCTTTGATATAACAGATCGGTTCTTTTTTTCTTTTTTATCTTTTGCTTGACGCTTTGTACTTACAGAAGCATTGTGTCTGCCCATATCTCTAGGACTGCTGCTAATATAGATATGTATATAAAATNGCTTTGTACTTACAGAAGCATTGTGTCTGCCCATATCTCTAGGACTGCTGCTAATATAGATATGTATATAAAATATAAAGAAAATTACAAATTAAAATCATGACTGAGGAGTAACCTAAAAACTAGTGATGAAATCTCTCCCCATGAAATAATGGTTATTTAAAACCAGCCGGTCTACTCTGTTATAGTTTTTGCGGGCAGTATCCCTGCAGCATCAGGGCTGAGCAGTTGGATCCAGAAGCTATCATAATATAATATGGTCACGGGAAATATACCTGCTTACAAAATTTGAGCTCAATTAGCTAACGAGAAATAGGTAAAATTTTGATTACGAGATTTAAAACAAACAAAAAAAATGATTGGTAAGTACAGTCAAGAGCACGTCAAGCCTGACACTTCGAATTTTGGACCGGCCAGCTTATACTGATGGTGTCAAGCTTGATGTGTACTTGACTGTACATTGTGAAGTTTGTGAAGCTAAATAAAACCGTTTAATAATGAATTCGCATCGCCCTTTTGAGTTTCGGTCCTAAAACATGTCTTGTTTTTGTAACTTTAAGCAGTATATTTTGAACAAAATAAATAGCTTACCTTATTTTACTGTTGTAAAACAGTAGTATTATACATTGATATTGTATTAGCCCGCAGTGATCAGCAAACAAAAACAATAACACAAAATAAACGTAAGAACTGTGAAACTGCAACACAAAGGAAAAAAATGACCGAAAACAAAAAAAAACTTTAATCTAGATGGCTCGTATCAAACAAAAGAAAATAAAATAAATGTGGAAGAAACGACTGACTGTAATAGTACCCTTATAAAATTAAATGCCCATTAGTTGCTTTCTTATTGGTAATCAATATGAAAGTATTCTAAATGGTCGGGTTATACGAACAGCTCGAAAACAATATTTCGGGATTCCCCTCTAAGTATTGTGGTGTTGCCAACTTGCAACATAACATACTCGTAAAATGTGTATGGTGTGGCCAGCGCTGACTTTTTGAATAACTACTACATCTTTCCATTGGACTGTGGGTGGTATACCATATCCTACCTACTTGATAAAATTGTTTTTTTTAACGAAGGTGCGAAGCCCCCGTGGCGCGGGGACCCGTAGAAATTGCTAACTCTTGCTACGAGGCTAATCCGACACTGTGTTGGATAATTTTTGTGCATTGATGTAAGCTTTCTCTCCATCTCTCCAAAAAATGTGGCGACTGCAAACAAAACTCGTCCCCTGATAATGCTACCCTACATATGACAAATGAGCCACCTCAAAGTAAGCTCTCCCTGTCTTTCCGGTCGTAATTCCCAACAACAACTCAAATCACAAAACGTTACTAAGCTTTAAAAACCCTAATAGAGGCAGAATATTTTGTCTTTGTGTTGTCACACATGTGAATATTGGACTTTATTATAGAAAAAACACAAATGCATTGCATGCATACATACACAAAAAATAATTTTCACAGTTCCCACCCCTTAATAACCACTATAGTAGTGTTGACATACATTGATACAAATAACAATACGCGTGGGAAACGATTCTTATTAACACATTGTGGTCCGGCTGCATTAACAAGTGTGCATTTCGTTGACATTTTACATCCCCTTAGACCTTGCCAGAAATAAAATGCCACAAAGAAAAGTATTTATACTTAAATCCTATATAAGCATGTTCGGTTCCAACACAAACTGTATGCACGTGGAAGGTTCACTAACAATGTTGTGAAAAAGCCTCTTATTTCCAAAGCTACGGTATAACTCGTATAGTCGTTCATTGAGTGATAAACCATTAAAAAATGTGGCTAAGAAAACTTCAGAATCTCGGGAAAGGAGCTCTTTTTAATGGCATACAGGCAAGGGGCTTATACCCAGTCTAATGTTTGTTGACNCTAACAATGTTGTGAAAAAGCCTCTTATTTCCAAAGCTACGGTATAACTCGTATAGTCGTTCATTGAGTGATAAACCATTAAAAAATGTGGCTAAGAAAACTTCAGAATCTCGGAAAAGGAGCTCTTTTTAATGGCATACAGGCAAGGGGCTTATACCCAGTCTAATGTTTGTTGACGTGCGTTTGTATTCTGTGGATATTTCAGATGTGATAACTGCACATTTAAATATGTTATGTGTATTACAATTATGTGATTGCAGCTTCTTTCGCCGTCATATATTTAATTTCCAGCACTATCGTGCTATAATTCTTATTTACTACAGTTAATAACACAATACAAATAGCTTTAATATAAATGTTTATTTTTTCAAAGTAATGTGCGTCGCAGCAGATTCACGACGCGTGTCATGCCTTCCTTGTTCCAATGGACCTTATCTGGTCTTCTGTGGAGTCCCATATGTCTGAAAAACGAACAAAGACAAATTCTTCAACATTGTAAAAAATACATTACTTATCTGCAAATCGAAATATATATATTATATTTCATCAGTCGCTTTGGTTTTGTAACGTCCGCATACTGTTATGCAAGATGTGTCACAGATTCTACACTTTATGACAAACTTATTTCTTACACTGACAATGTCGTATGTACATTTGGTGATGACAAATTATAACTACCGTATAACGGAGAAGACAAAAGTGTTTATGATACTGTCCAGTGTCATTGCTCGTTAACGTGATTGCAGACATAATCTGTTATTCGTTACCAAACTCCGTACAAGAATATAGGGCACATCCTCAAACAAAGTTGTTGCAATTAATTTTTTTTTTAATTCCTACGCTCACGGATGTTTAACCTCTTACGTTTAAAGTTATCACTGCTAGAATATTTGGCCTAATATAAAGCTACAGATTTGGTCGCAGGTTACGACTACGTTATTGTGTTAGCGGCCATAGGCTCAACTATCTAGATACACTATTTAGTTTACTTAAACTATATAAGTCTTGGTGGTATATTAGTTTTACTATTATAAAACTTACTTTGTCACTACGTTATTGTGTTAGCGGGGAGACGCTCAACTTGCTAGATACATTATTTTGTTTAATTGGACCACGGAGGAAATATGTCTTAATTGTATATTACTATAAAAATTACTTTATTAATGTTGTTATTAATGATTTTTTAAGGCTTCTGTGTTATGCATATAAACATTTCTGAGCTTTTATCTGTCATACTATACTTCGCCGCTTCACTTGGAACTTGAAATGTGTGAGCTGTATTACATATATAGATTATAATGTTTTGAACTAAGATAGACAAATTTACATACCTCTCATACAAATTACTCTTAATGGAGCCATTACTCCAAGAAAATGTCGCTTCGCAATCCACCACGGGAAATTGTGAGGCACCTGTAAAATGGTTACCACAACATTTGAAATTATTGTTGCAAAAATTACATATTCTATCCTGTAAAACATTTCCATCAAACTATAAAAATGCAACGTAGGACTTATTGTATCTACTTTCACATATTATGCCAACAGTTATCCACTATTTAAGGAAGTTGTTCGTAGAGGAAATTACATTTTCAGTTCGTGATTTTAATTGTAGATGTATCTATACAGTTTGTTTGTTGTTGCAGACGATTGCAGTGGCAGTAACAGTCTCATAACAAATACTAGCATTTCAGAGCATACAGTGTAGACACGTACATATTACAGAGTAGCAGCTAGAAGAAGGGAAGTTCTATTGATGTTCGTTGTAGTTATTATTATAGGAAATGTACCAGTTCGTAATATGGAACAGAAGACAAGGTATACAGGAAAAACTACGTGTGCTCAAGATATGAGACCTCATTAGCAGGATTGTAAATGTTGGTTCACAATAAATCTAATAATCGACAATATAAAACTTGCCGAGTACTGATGCTATGGCATACGGCAATGTTAGTCACGCGTGTTGAAGGTGATACCATTACAAAAAAGTCTCGCTATGAATGGCATAGTTCGCCGAAAACATAAATGTGACTAACTTCATACGCCAATATCGTGGAATCAATAAACGAAAGGTAAACATTTCGTTTGTTTTAATTAATTTACTTCCAAAGTATGTGGGAGCCTGTCTGCCAGGACACACGGTAGCAGATTCGTATTTGATGGATTGCGATTATCTTCGAAGATTGTTTTCAAAATTGCTTAGTTGCCGTAAGTAGGTTATATCATCCAGAACAATCGGTTAGACACAGTAATATTTTCAACGTACTATCATTTGTTAATTCTGTTTTGTACTTAAATAGGGAATCAACTTGACATGCCAGAAGAGTTACATAGGAATTTGTATAATAGGGTATTCCCAATAACATTCATAACGATATTCAACAACATTGCTTATAAGCCAAATTCAGTTATGTAGGTTCGTAGAGGTACTAAGCTCTGAAATTAAATAATTAAGGGACTAGTTACAAACTGCTAACTATATAGGTTATTACGAACTTCATAGAGTCCACAGGAGGTTACATAGAGTATNTTTCAAAATTGCTTAGTTGCCGTAAGTAGGTTATATCATCCAGAACAATCGGTTAGACACGGTAATATTTTCAACGTACTATCATTTGTTAATTCTGTTTTGTACTTAAATAGGGAATCAACTTGACATGCCAGAAGAGTTACATAGCAATTTGTATAATAGGGTATTCCCAATAACATTCATAACGATATTCAACAACATTGCTTATAAGCCAAATTCAGTGATGTAGGTTCGTAGAGGTACTAAGCTCTGAAATTAAATAATTAGGGGACTAGTTACAAACTGCTAACTATATAGGTTATTACGAACTTCATAGAGTCCACAGGAGGTTACATAGAGTATACAACCTCCTTGGAACTGCCAGTCTCACCCCAACTACACATTCTACACGCCCAGGGTTCCTCCCATCTGTCAAGAGCAGACAACCTTCCTCATGCCCACAGTTCCTCTCATCAGTCACAGGCAGTCAACCCCACCTTCTAGTATAGGGTTCCTGCCATCAATCACAGACAATACTGTATGCTACTCGCGCATCAACACCAAGTTTACTTCCTACAGAACGTTACACTAGAAATTAGAACAAATACGGACAGCAATTGAGTCCACGTAACCTGGAAAACAGACGTAACTACTTTCGTTGTACTAGCATGTAAAGAATGCAATTAAAAAAACTGAAAATATACTACAGACTCATTAATTTTCTCCATACTTAAAATTCCAATGTTTACGTAGCTTACGGTTCTGTCAATAACTTATAAAAGGAACAACAAACCATATTTGTACACACTCATTTTCATAACATTTTACACGGGAACTTTCTTTCTGGATATCACAGACTGAATATGTAACTTAACCACAATACATATTTCTGAAGTCACCAGATATGACAAATAGTGCATTACGAACATATCAAAACGTGTCATATACGGGGTTATATTACAAAGGTTTGATGCAACTACCGAGCCAGAACCCACGCATGCTGACGAGGTAACAAGAATAATCAAACGAATGAAGCCACGTAAAGCACCTGGGTTCGACTCCCTGCAGGCTATAGTGCTCAAGCGACTGCCTGACAGTATACTTGAAGCTATAGCCGAGTGCATTAATGCAAGTTTCAATCTTGCTCATTTTCCCACCTCCTGGAAATGTGCCTCAGTCATTGTATTTCCTAAACCGGGCAAAGACCCGAAGCAACTACAGAACTACCGCCCCATTAGCCTACTCAGTTCGCTCTCTAAGATTCACGGGCGCGTCATATTGCGGCGTCTTGAAAATCATATCCGCGAAACTAACCTTTTTCCTAACGAACAGTTCGGCTTTAGAAAAGCACATTCAAGAGTACATCAGCTCGTAAGACTCTCTGAGCACATAACTAATACCTTTAACTGGCGTCATTACACCGTCGCTGTATTCTTAGATGTTGAAAAGGCATTCGACAGGGTTACTGTATAAACTATATGAAAATAACTTCCCTGATTGCTATATAAAGTTAACAGATTCATATTTAAAAAGGCGCACATTTACCAGTTAGGTGCGCGGAATATCGTGGGTATATATATTATACAAGGTGGTAGGACATAGCGCACTATCAGAGTCATTGGTCTATATGCGATATATCTTGAGTATAATCCTATGATACTGAAGAGTATTTGTATCTATTAATTTTGCAAATAATAAGATTCAGTATGCTTGATGTAATTAGATGAATAAATTCCTCGCATGTTGTTTTTGACAAGTATGAAGCATGTCCCTTTCCTTTATTTGCATGAATATGTATATGTTCGGACAGAAAAATGTCAAATTTAGCTATTAATTCTAAGAAACTAAATAATTTCCATTGTGAGGTAAACCAACAATTTCATCAATACCCCAATTCGTTCTAAGAGTGTGGATTTTGTAAAAGCCAGTCAGTGTTGGCCCTGCTGACACTCACTGGCAACTAATCCACTTTTTCTGTAAGTTTTCAGGATCTACTGGAGATTCGGGAGGGAGAAGCCCAGTTGCGCTACTCCCCCCCCCCCCCCCCGGGAGAGGCAACCAACACCACTCTGGTTAAGCCAGNCACTCTGGTTAAGTCAGCGCCAGATGAAGGAAAGATGCCCGCCCCCTCCGCTCTAGTTTCTTCATTTTCCACTAATACAGTGTATGGTTCCTACCTACCTGTATCCTATAGCATTTTATAATAATGCATGTAACAAATTTTAATTCTTTTCTGTCGAAAGTGTTTTTACGGTGTCTATGCCGGTTTTTCCCTTTCTCTTATAGTACAGTTGTTTAACTATAAGTACTCTTAGGGAGGTTTTCATGGCCAAATCGTGGCCATGGGAACCCAATCCCTCCTGCCTCGATGCATGTCTCCTCGCATGAATTCCTTCCCTCGTAGGCGTATGGGGTTAGCCCTGAGACGCAATAAATCCCTGTCCCTACCGCGGGCCCACATACCATTTAGTTTTAGAGTAGGTTAGAAAAAAAATCAAACTTTAATTGGAATTCACTTAGCGGTTTTTCATATAAGTTTGAAATATCAGGTCAACACTAACAATTCAAAAGAAAATATGCCATTTGAAATTCGCTTTGCAGGTGATCGAAGCTCAACTCAAAATGTACGCTCAAGGCATTGGTGCACCTTGTTGGTAGAAACTCGTACTATACTCAATACGTACACGTGGGCCGGGGTCGTCTTTCCATCGAGCTTTCTTCAATACATCGTGGTGGCTCCGCGTCATTTGTTTCTTCGCCTGAACTCATAAGTCTCATAACTTCGTTAACTATCCTTTTAAATAGATATCTGCCAATGGAAAATAAGTCTCTTACCCGGGAACCTGTGTGCATAAAATGGCCTCACCCAAATAATCTCTTCTTTAAACGTAAATGGTCTTTTAGCGCGTAAAAATATTTTTACTGAGTAGATCCTTGGATGTTAAAAACAATATCAGTAGTTGGTTGACGCGTTGTTTCAGAAATGTACGTTGCTGTAGCAACGAAATAACTGTCACTGCTTACTAAATAGAAAATACTCTCCCCAACAACAATACCATTACGTCAGTAATACCGTACAAATAATAATATCTAGTTACAATTTGCTAACAATTATCCATATTTATAGTTAAAATACAACAACTTGCTTGTAGATCTCTTCACTAATAACAATAATAAATAAGTTTATTATATGGAACAATCCGGANCAATTATCCATAATTATAGTTAAAATACAACAACTTGCTTGTAGATCTCTTCACTAATAACAATAATAAATAAGTTTATTATATGGAACAATCCGGATTACATAAACTGATCAGTTAGAAGGCGCGGCAACTAAAGATGTTGCATCTTTCTACACGGCATTTTGTGCATTTGATTTGTTGCCTGGTGAATCGCTGGCTATACAAGAGTATGGAAAACCAATTTTAATCGAATTATATTTCATGCAGTCACTATATTCGATATGAATATAAGGGAATCAAAATGTTGATAGTACAGAAGTGCAGATTACGAACTTACTGTTTGGTATTATTTTAACCAACTGTGGCCCTGTGACCCTGAGCGAAGACCTGTTGCCCATAAAGTATATCAATGGTTGTAACTGTGCACAACATAAATTGCTGGCCGGTGTTTCGAGTGTGTATGATCTATTGGAAGTTTCAGTATCTGTCATTGTGATATTAATTTACTTTAGAAAAACCTTTGACTATCGATCATGATATACTCTTTGCGAAACCAATATGCTAAGTTAATTCAGCTATTCGCAGAGTGTATGCGAAAGGGTTAAGCCGTATTTGTGTGACATATCAGTGTGTAAATGTGAACAACGTAAAATCTCAATGGCATGCCGTTTCTAAGGGGTGCGACAAGGATCTGTGTTGGACCCTCTGTTGTTTTCGCTATTTGTAAATTATTTCTCAATATACTTTCAACATGTGAACTGTCATAATTATGCAAATGATCTCCAGATGTATAAATCTTCGACTGGAAAACAAATTACATCTTCTTTTTTAAAAAATGAATACGGATCTAAATGCATTAAACGTGGCCTGAAGTTAAGGGTATTATATTTATCTTCTCTAACCCTCGTCACTGCTGCTGAGAAACTTTATGTGCCTAATATTTCAATTAATGTAACGGTTTTCATTTCTATAGTAGTGTTAAAAACCTGGGTATCGTAATGGAAAAAACCCAGACCAGAGTAACTCACACTTCATACATTTAGAAAAATGTAAATAAAACGCAGCATTTTATAAATCGATTAAAAAATATCGTACAAGAGCGAATTATTAAAATGGTTATATGTACAAGTGTACTTCCTATAATAGGGTACTGTGATGTACTATACAGTGACCTCACAGAATACCTTAAGGGGGAAGTACCCTTGCCATCTTGGATTTACGTATTTTCCTCCATAACTTAATTTTCGCAATCGATATTTTAAAAAAAAACCAAGCTAGTCAAGGCATTGGGTACATCTTAACAGTTATTTCGAAATCATACTTATTTTTCTTACATGATTAGTTTCACAGCTGTAAACGTAATCAAACATTACCTAATTATTTAATAATTTCAATCCTATGCGGGAAAATACAGTTATAATTGAAACCCTTCAAATTTCAGAAAATTCGTTACGTAGTCCTCTATGTCATGTCTAGCTTTGATTTTTTATTTCTGGTCATACATTTTAATTAGGAAAATTTGTAAGAAAGTTCGATGATTGAGTGGGTACTACCCCCTTGAGGGGTCCGCCTACCTTGAGCTTTTGAGGCCGAGAAGCGCGGGAGCTATAAGGGTTGTACTGACCCGCGCTACAAGTGCGTCATCGCCTCTACGTGCAGGGATCTCAACTGGCGTGTAGTGTTCTCTTCGTGCTGCGTGAACCTATGCACCTTTAAGTAGTGACCCTAACATTTTATTGGTGGAAAGTATATAGCATTGGTCAGCACATGCCTCTTAAGTACTTCTGTGTATATATATAAATATATAAAGATGTATATTTTGAGATACAGAGTTTTGAAAAAGCAATTTTTAACTATGTTGGAGAGTTGTGAGAAGGTGTTTCTAACGTAAATTGTGAATAAGGCGCAAGATCTTCTAGTAATTAGGAAATGGGCGAAACACGACATTTAGAAAAACTTCTGAGTGATGGCCTATGGCCCTATAAATACCGGCCCCAGCTGAAGTACCAACAGTCACCCGCCACCTCTCTACTAAATTCTTCTCTTCCCACTAATAAAGAGCATGGTACCCACCTATCTTTCTCCTGTAACATTTCTCATAATGCATGTAACAATTTTAATTATTTCCTTTCGAAGGCGTTTTTACGGTGTCTATGCCGGTTTTTCCCATTCTCTTCTAGATATAGTTTTAGCTATAAGTACATTAGGGAGGTTTTCATGGCCAAATTGTGGCCATGCGAACCCAATCCCTCTTTGCCGCGATGCACGTCTCCTTGCATGATCTTCCTTCCCTTGTAAGCGTAAGGGGTTAGCCCTGAGACGCAATAACCCCGTTCCTATCGCGGACTAACATATAACACTTAGTTTTAGAGTAGGTTAGAAATAAAAATGTACCAACAGTCTTTATGTGATTGGTGTGCGGGAGCGGCGAGTGATATTTGCGACGAGGACAGATGACAACGGCATAATGCGAGGCGACAGAGGGCGTGGTGTTAGTGTTGTGGCAGGACTAGGGTTCCCAACCCTCCCGGAATGCCCGAGAGACTCCGGGAATAATGTTCAACCTCCCGAGCTCCCGGGATGCAATAATTTCTCCAGATTTTCTACAATAATATTGTCATTAACAAAATACATAAATCAAACACCGAAATCGAAACACATGGAATGCATAAGCGCTGCCGTGCCGCCGCCGCCGTCACGTTTGACGTGNAACGTGTCGCATCGCGCGCGGTCTCCCACCTCGTGCCTGCCGGCCTACCCCCCGCACTGCGTGCCTCGTGCCGTTCATTTGTTTTGTTCAATCAGTCGAATGAGATATTCATGCAGCAATGTGCGTATTGCGTTAACAGATTTTACTGCGGCGAGTGGCATACCATACTTCATAAAATGTCTCATGATACCTCGGTGGGTGAAAGTAGTAGTACAAAGAAAAAAAAGTACTATTGTTTTTTCAATGANTACATAAAATGTCTCATGATACCTCGGTGGGTGAAAGTAGTAGTACAAAGAAAAAAAAGTACTATTGTTTTTTTAATGATCAGTGGTTAAAACAACATACGTCGTTATTGAAAAAAGACGAGTTCACAGCAAAGTGTAACATATGTCAGCATTTATTTTTGGTCAAGTTTGACGGTTTCGGGGCAGTGAAACATCATGCAGCATCT
>NQII01005155.1:30532-50862 GCA_002778355.1 Clitarchus hookeri | reverse complement strand
TCAGTTCACCTAGTACTTTGTTCATTACCCTTGACATCCTGTTTAAGGCCATGCTGGATCTAAGCCATCTTCAGACACGGGATAGGCGTTTACATGTAAAATAAGTTGTTTGACTACTTCCTTATTTTTTGTGATACCGCTTTTGAACAAACACCAATTTGCAGATTGTGCTTTAAAGATTCTAAGAATGTGATATATACTGATTGAAAGATTTGCATAGAGACAGTTATCAGGATATATATCCAATCCTCTTAATAGCTTTATAGCCTTGTTCCCTGAGATGAGCTGTCAGAAAGAACATGTCAGATTTTGTAATGAAACACTTGAAGGGAAGTCTCAGGCCGCAACCAATAGGTAGAGAGCGTAGGAGAGCAGGCTGTCTGACACATGAGCACTGCTAGTGAGACCGTTGTGCAGGCGTATTTACTGCCCTATCTCCGGGATAATGACATATACCAGTGACAGTCAAGTTCATTTTTGTCAAGTGCCACATGCAATTTTCTAAACTTATTCAANAATGACATATACCAGTGACAGTCAAGTTCATTTTTGTCAAGTGCCACATGCAATTTTCTAAACTTATTCAAGGGCTGGATGAAATATATGTATATTAATAGTATTAAACTATTCACTGCTATTTATTTTAAAAGCTTAGTCAGGTTTTCTAGTAACATAGCCTACGTGAAGATGTAACAAAGTATTTAATGCATACACATAAAAGTAAACCTTACATTTTCGGGAAGCATGAAAATAAAATAAATAAGATGACATACACAACAAATGGATTTATCTAGCACTGCAACACTATTTTACTACCAGCAAAATTGAAAAAAAAAATTAGAAGCAATGAAATTATTTGTAATTATAAAAATTTGCTACTAACTTACAGTGGTGAGTCGTGTATCTNTTTTCTAAACTTATTCAAGGGCTGGATGAAATATATGTATATTAATAGTATTAAACTATTCACTGCTATTTATTTTTAAAGCTTAGTCAGGTTTTCTAGTAACATAGCCTACGTGAAGATGTAACAAAGTATTTAATGCATACACACAAAAGTAAACCTTACATTTTCGGGAAGCATGAAAATAAAATAAATAGGATGACATACACAACAAATGGATTTATCTAGCACTGCAACACTATTTTACTACCAGCAAAATTATAGAAAAAATTAGAAGCAATGAAATTATTTGTAATTATAAAAATTTGCTACTAACTTACAGTGGTGAGTCGTGTATCTTGTTCTCTAGATATTTTATGGAGGGCTGTGTGGAATGATGCCGCAGACCGTACGTGGCCCACCAGTAGGACATCATTAACGTATAAGATCAGCACGTTATAGAGAAATATTTCAGTTCAAAATTACAGAATGGGAATTGTAAGTGCAACTCATTATCCAATCACATTCATACTGCAGTCTGAAATGTTGGTATCTTGGAACTGTGGCATCCAAACATCATATTGCAAAGCCTGCAATGCGGTTTGGTTTCTGATAAAACTATGGACACTGCTATTTCAGTTTCGTTGAATTAATTCTCCTCACTTTTTAATTATTTATTCAGGTGATCATCAGCCAACAATAATTATTGATAATTTTACAATTTACATTTTAATAAAAAAAATTTTGTGCGTATTTCTACACTTGTATGTACTTTATATAGGTATTAGGATCATTACAAAATAAGCATTTGCCAACCAGACTTTGGAATGCAACAGGTGCTGTAATTTGTGTAGTAAACTATACTTGTAACCAGACCATGTCTNTGCAGTCTGAAATGTTGGTATCTTGGAACTGTGGCATCCAAACATCATATTGCAAAGCCTGCAATGCGGTTTGGTTGCTGATAAAACTATGGACACTGCTATTTCAGTTTCGTTGAATTAATTCTCCTCACTTTTTAATTATTTATTCAGGTGATCATCAGCCAACAATAATTATTGATAATTNTTATTCAGGTGATCATCAGCCAACAATAATTATTGATAATTTTACAATTTACATTTAAATACAATTTTTTTATACTTGTTTCTACACTTGTATGTACTTCATATAGGTAGTAGAATCATTACAAAATAAGCACTTGCCAACCAGACTTTGGAATGCAACAGGTGCTGTAATTTGTGTAGTAAACTATCCTTGTCTAACAGACCATGTCTAGGGGAGGGGGGTAATAGTTTGATTATAAAACAGGCAGTGTCCAGTACAGAGGAATATACGAGAGTGATTGAACTGATGGTCCGTAATTAGATTTAAAGTAATAACTATACCTAAATAGATAACATATTGCATATAATATATAATCAATCTGGAGCAGCCAGAATGCACCAAAGATTCACATTATATACACTTAGCTTCTGGGGAATTAATCAAATTCATGTTGAATACAGAATGGCACTATCAAAGCATGCAGTGTAATTACATTGGTGGATAAAGTTTTATTTTTATAGAGTTTGCAAAAATAAAACAGCATAATTTACATTTTTAAAATTAAATTTAGTTCAAAATACAATTATTCTTGCCTTTTGTTATAGACCGATGGATACACAATTTCGTAAAATTATGTAACATCTGAAATTAATTGAATTTTGGGAATAATAATCTTTTTTAAATAATTTGTTAAGTTCTACTCCTTAAACTTTTCATCAAAAGTATTATTGAGTAATATATATTTACAAATGCAGAAAACACTAAAGTGAAAGTTTTCAATAACCAAATTAACAACGGAATAGAGTAATATTTTCACACTCCTAGCAATAAATGGGTAATTTTCCTCTATATGTTGACCACATGCTAGATTTGGCTGAAATTGTTATAGTGTGACAATAGGTATGTTATGTAACACTAAGGTAGATTTTTTGAAATACATTTTCGACCAACTGAAATTTTTAAAGTTTTTAATTGTAGATTTTCTGTATACCACGTTTGGTGAAAACTAGTTAAATAATTCTTAATATACAGCTAATTTTTTCAGGTGTCCTTAACATCAAAGGTGGCATATGAAATGTGTTAATAATAATTCAAATTAATGGATTCGGAAGTTACTCTTTATTTGCTACAGTACACCATAGTTTCAGATGTGTAAATTTTTTTAGTATATAGAATTTAACAAAAGAGGTGGTCATTTTGAAAATAAATGATCGACTATAATCCGAGCTGTAGCTAATGTATTGTAATACTAACTCTATGTAAAATTTGGTGGTAATGATGTGAGTAGTCATGGAAAAAAATCTTTTTATAGTTTTAATCGTGAAGTGTAAAGATTCCGTGAATAGAATATAAGTAATTCTTCTCGTTGCGTACTTGTTAAAATACGGTTCACGAATGCTTAAAACACAGGCGGTGTCTCTACTCATGCTTTGAGTGACGTGCCGACACAAAAAGGTAACCAAGAACTTCACATCTCACAATAAGGGTATCAGGATGCGTTTTCAGTAACTGCGAGCCTTTCGCTATCCCAATCCCACTTCTCCGTGTATCTTATGAATGTGAGCAGGAGTGCATGATACACACTACTGCAGACAGTGGCGAACATAACCAGCAGTGTTAAAAATGTGGCCATCCAGCTGGCATTAAACTCATGGATACTTTGTTGTAAAGCTAAAAGCATATTGTAAATATCTGACTGATTATGTTGAGTTTCCTGAGGAGATTCAAGGATATTGGTAGCAACTGCTTTACCTCCCATCAAGTCACACACAGATCCTAATCTATCACTTAATAAATAACTGACTATCTCAATTGTGTGCCATTTCTAACCCAGACTGAGTATTGAATTCCTTTGAAACTTAGTGCGGGGTCGGACTAGATTCTGCCTTTTAAAACCGTAACACCACGAGACATGACACATGCACTGAAATAATTACAATGCACATATAACGTAAATAAATTGTATAGAAAAGAACTGTTGGCAAATTTACTTGAATTTGATTGCTTTATTGGTGAATCCCTTGGTGTGGACAGTTGATGTTTACCGAGGTAAGATGCTGGAACAGGCATTCTGGTGACTGGATTGTGATCTCAGGTACCTGGATCCTTTGTGCTTGTTGTATAAAACTGCTGTATCATCGCCGACCAGCTCACTGCCTCGTCTGGAATTGTAGTTTTGTCGCCATGGTGCCTTGTTGTGGCCAATGTTAATTTCTCAACGTGTGTAGAAAGTGTTTGCCCCACGGATGGGCCAGCTGTTCAGGCATGTTTACAATGCCCTCCCCGCAGATGGGCGGCCATGTTTGTTGACTGAAGCTCAGCTCAGTATACTCACTCGGTAGAAGCTTGAGAACAGTTCATAAATAAAGGTGCTATATACCAACAAAATAATTCCTAATTATTTTACTGTGATTTTTTGGCTGTTATGCAATACACTCACTTTACACAGCAGACACAAAACCGTTGCAGTACAATGAGCCAGTTGGATTACGAGAATAGTGTTGCAGGATTCGTTATCTTACGTTGCAGTTAGTCATTTACAAAGATGGCAACTGTGTTCCAGCATCTGTCCATTGTGATGGCCGAAGTATGTCATGTTTACTCTTTGACGGGCGGTACTGTTCTACGAGGTGACGGCAGACGCTCACTGCTAATGCCACAGAGGTTCACCCAACCCCTCACATCCATTGCACCACAAACATACCCAAATAAGGACATCACACGGTGCACTGTTATTGTGTCTCCACATCACTACGTAATCAAGGCATTGCACATTACAAAGAATCTCTTCAGACAGATGCAAGCCAAACTGTGCTGAAATAATAACGTACTGTTTTTACAGAACATACTTGAAAAGAAAGAAAACTATTGAACATCTCGAAAACCCTCCTCACTGATTCTCGACTCTGCTGATACTGTGACTTTAGAAATAAACAAACTCACAGCAAATACACAAAAACCTAACTGCCAAAACTTCTGAAATCCTGAAAGGCAATTACTTTATCCTCATATAAAAAAAAAATGTTTGCTTAAAATCATTAACTACACCTTTACCAAGTGCTGACAAAATACTCGGTATAAAACAAATNAAAAAAAATGTTTGCTTAAAATCATTAACTACACCTTTACCAAGTGCTGACAAAATACTCGGTATAAAACAAATTGCGTGGTACACTTAAACATTGCATAATATCAGTGCACTTGCTGCATTCTTGTTATTCACAGATTTTTTTTCAAATAAGATACTGGTTCAATGTATCATTCAAATTTGGTACATTTATAAGTGTGTTAACTTGAACAGACTGATACCTGAAACATAATCTTACATTTGACATTACGATTATGTTATGTATAAACTATTGCTGTATTAGAATGTATATATTTTAAATATTTTCAAATGAAATTTTCTTATGATAATCTTTTCTACATAGTTTTCTATTTTAATCACTGTTCATTAGTATACAACATGTATAATATTACAATAAGCAGTATATATTATATACACTACAGTTCATTTTTACCACAAAATATAATAAACAAATTTCCTTTTTATTGCCATGAAATTGAAAAAACTTAATTGAATTGTATGTATTTATTAGGCATATTTTAATCCTTTTATGTATCTGTAATAAGATTCTCTTCATCATAATGGGTGGCAAAAAAGTATCAAATGACAAAATTTAATAGATACATGGGTGCATTAATTAAATGGTATTTTCTACCTGACGCAGGTGATCTATAGCGTGTAACAGGGCCTATTTGCAAACACTAAGACAGTTATTAAAATAAAGGTAGGACTGGTTGTGCTTGAGCCTCAATAGAAGTGTGCATTTCAGTCAAAGGGGAATATTCCTGCACTGAATCCTACACATAAGCAAAATATTCAGAACATACTTTAAAAATTGTTCAATTAAGGCCTGCTCAGCAACCCTCTTTCAAGAAGGAAGCTAATGATATCCAAACTGTTTAGTTTTTAGTATGATTTTTATATGTATATTTTTTTCATTTGATATATTAGTAATTCCAGGAATATTTGGTATGCTATGGAATTTGTCAGTGGATATACATAGTATTCATATAGAAGGCATACATAAAATAATAATACATCAGAAAACATTAAAAAACAACGTAGTACTATAAAACACATAACAAACTTGCATATAAATGGTATAAGTATATACAATTACAGGTTATAGTGAAATTAAATNGTATAAGTATATACAATTACAGGTTATAGTGAAATTAAATTACATTAAAACACATAGTATTGTATGTCACACAATGGGCATACATAAAATAGTAATATGTAGATACTTAAAAATTTCCATTTTTCAGCATATGTATTAAATATATTAGTATTAATTTATAATAAAATAACTATATAAGAAAATTTTCTGTAATGTAGAAAGACTTTTTTAAAAGAAAATCGTGGTAAGCCTGCTTGCCTCCCACGAAGGTCAAACTGGGTTCAATCTCTAGCCGGGTCACCAGATTTTTGCAAGTTGGAATCATACCGGACAATGCCGTTGGTCGGCAGGTTTTCTCGGGATCACCTGTTTCCCCCTCCCTTTCATTCCGGCACTGCTCCATACTCACCTCAATTACTCTCATTGGCTCTGAAGACCTTGCTTTTAAGTGCCGCCCAAATCTCTTCACTCACTCACTCTAAAAGAAAATCAAATAATAACTTTTTTAAACTTTTCTATTGATTTATTGCTCTTAAGTTTTGTGGTAAATTATTAAGAAATTTTAAGTCGCAATTATTAATTATTTCATGGTTAGCTTCTTGTTTACTTGTTTAACATGACAATTATATTTGTGTGTGTATAGTGATTATGAATATCTATTTTTGCCATACATACTTTTGTTATTGTATATAAAAAGTTCCGTTATTTTATTTATTTGATTAAGATTCGTGTGCAGGGTGTGGGTATTTATGTACAGTGTACACAGAAGAAACAACTTTTAATAAGATGAGTCCCTTTTGTTGCAAGAGAGTTATTCGCTGTCGAGACTATGTTCGGGGTGCGTCTGAATGTTTGATAAAGTGTGGGGTACAAAATATTTATAAACTATCTGCACTACATTGCAGTTGTGACACCAAATGTGAGAAGCAGCAGTTACAAAACAGATAAAAAATTTAAATTTACTCAATAGACTGTAATTTTAATTAACATTTGTATATACACAAAATCACACTGAACAATAAAAAACNAATTTACTCAATAGACTGTAATTTTAATTAACATTTGTATATACACAAAATCACACTGAACAATAAAAAACATTAATATTTTATTAAGTTGAGGTTTATAGCTTTGAAGTAAGTAAACTAAATAAAATCATAACCAATCNTAAAAAACATTAATATTTTATTAAGTTGAGGTTTATAGCTTTGAAGTAAGTAAACTAAATAAAATCATAACCAATCAATAAGTAATAATTTGTAAATGTAGATTTTTAATTTACAGTCATGACAGAAGTGGGAGTTAATATACAGTATTTATTATTCTGCTTCCTCTTTAAAACCACACAGTTTTCACATTCTTGGAAAATAAATTTGCTCTACTAATCACAGCTGATTGCGTCAAATACAGAATGATTGTAATTACAGTCCGAGAATTCCTTCAGCAGGATATTAATGTTCAGAGCTTGTGTTTGTTCTTTATGAACCTTTCAAGATAGACAGGTGGGTTAATCTTGATTGTGACATTGTGCTTTTCAGGAAAGTTTTAATTCTTTGTAATATGGAAAAACTTTGTCTGGCAATTGCGGATAAAATTGGAATCACTAACAGTAATTGCAAATATTTTTTTTAGTTCTGGGAAAGGTATCTAATTTCTGGATTTCAAGTTTCGACTGCTACTTAAATGTCGTTCACTGAATTGACTGTTGGAACTAATGTAGGAAGCATACTCAACTCACATCTTAAATGTGAAATATTAATCCCGAAATCGTGGAGACAGATTGCAGTGAATGTGTTTCATCTAACAAGTGATTACTGTAGACGTGACTCCATAATGTTATTTTTTGTAGCCTGGTTAAATATGTTCTCAGTCTCACGTACAAATAGATCAAATGTTTTAAAAAATGATGCTTGTAACATATCTTTGGCTAATGCATACTGGTGAGGGTGAACACGAGTAGATTCATAATAGTTGTATAGCGTCAGGTTTTGTCTGTTGCATGGATATATTGGTTCTGCAAGCTCTGGAATTTTGGCTTTCTCTGTCATTTCTGTCCTTTATTCGTTGAATCTTTCGCCATTACAAATTACCTCAAATTACTCTACAATACATGATAATGCTTCACAAGCTCCAGAAACAGTAATCTTTGGATCTTACTAGATTACGAAACAGTACCCATAGGTGAAATTAGTTCCAAGAAACCAGGGGTAGGGAAGACTTTGTGGTGGGAGCGTAGTGGGACATTCTGATGCGCACGCAATGCAGGAATGGGTATAATGCTTCAGCATGTACTAGTTGCAGTGAAGCCAAGATTTTAAAGTGAGATGCACAGAATTTAATTTTTGTAGATACATTAGCACATGCTCAGTGTATATGTTAAAACTTATTTCCTTTACTGTTAATTTAGTATGTAACTTAAATTTCACTCACATTGTTTCCTTGTGTATTATCAACCAATAAAACTGAAGGGGGTCAGTGTCCCCCGTCTCTCCCCTCTTATTTCTGATGCGCGTGTTGTATTTTGTAGTCTCATGAACAGCTACTGCCAACAACATAAAACACATTTTTAGTGATCCAGACATGTGACATAACTTTCTACTTATACCAGTAAAGTTTCAAATTGAAAATTTGTTTGTTGCATTGCCTAGGCCTAACATTTATTTATCAATAACTGAAAGGGTTAAAAATTTACTCAGGTTCCTGTATTGCTATTTTTCTAGCATATGTAAAAAAAAACTATGTGGAGCTCAGCAAGCATTTTGTTATTTCAGGACTCATCACTATTGTTAATTACATCACATATGTTGATCATATGACAAAATAACCGTACTCCTGCTGGAAATATGAAGAAGTTCTTGTTCTTGGTACATTCTTTTTTCTCTCCATACTACCTTGCATATATATCTTTCATTCTGTACTCACCTGGACCATAATCTAAATCTGTGGGCAGTGCAACACTTCCTTTACTTTATTGTGAAATGCCAAATGGCATAGATACTTGTAGGTTTTCAGTTCTCATGTAGCACGTCTAACTATTTTTTTTTATGTAGAAACCTGGGAGAGTGACCGAGAACTTACGGACAACTCAATTGTATGTATATCTCCTTTGAAACTAGCATACACAACAGCTGCCGTACCCTTGTTTGATAAGAATTTCAGACAGCAAAGTTTACATTTTCCCCACCCACAGTTTTGGCCGCAAGAGAGTTTAAATTGGTTAAAGATTAGAATATACATACATCCAAATATAAACTTGTCACATTATTTGTGACATTCTCCACAGATGCATGCAGTTCTTGCTATATAATGGCTTCTTTCATTTGTGAAAGCATATCAGCTTTACATCATGAAGTAGTAATCTCTGTCAGCACACTTGTGAATATGGTCATGAAGATTCCGACATTTTGCACTAGGGTCATATACACATTGTCTTTCAAATACCACCACAAATAAAAGTCTAGCGGATTATATCAGAGCTGCATGGAGGCCAAGCTATTGTTTCACATCTACCTGTTTTGTAGTTGTCGAACTGTTGATTGAGAAATATAAGACTACAGAACCTGTATTGAGCAGGAGCTAAATTGTGCACGAAGTACGTATCTTGTATCTCTAACAGGACACATTCTAACTGAGCAGGCAAAGTGTTCCTCAAGAATTCATTGTACGTTTTTCCATTGAGCTTGGGTAGAAGAACGTAGAGTCGCACTAAACAGTCACCAATAATGCCGGCCCACACATTGACCGAGAAGCATTGCTGATGATTGGATTGAAGACTTGCATGAGGATTCTTGTATGCTCATATATGCTGATTGTGAAAACTCACAATGTGATTCCGGTGGATGCCTCATCTGTAAACAGCACAGATACAATGAAGTCCGGATTACCACATTATTGAACAAACAATTGACAGAACACAAATTTTGCAGAAAGGTCAACTGGAGACAGGGCTGCACATGCTGTACATGGTCCAGATAGAACAGGCCATCATGCACCGTTCTCCAGACTGTCATGTGGCCAACATCATTCACTGTAGCTAACTGTCCTGTGCTAACACTGGGTGTCTCTTTGATAGCATTCAGAATCACCACCTCCAGTTGTGGTGTCCTCGTCCTTCTAGGCCTCCCTTGGTGGTCGGCAGTGGTGGTGCAGAACGTGCCATGTTCCCTGAGACAGCAACTTCAAATGCCCTCCTTTCTGGACATTTGTCATTCTGGATATCTTTCTCAATACAAATGTTCAGTCTCACTGCTATTACCATTAGCTAGCCAATATATAAAATGAGCATCTGCCAGCTCCACATTTGAATATCTGTGCCTGTAAAATAATACTTTTAACTACAGTAAATAGATATATTTTCATTTTTTAGATAATTTTTGTAATTTGACATCTAGTTAAAATGAGTTCTACATTTCTGCCTTGGGTATAGCTGTTAAATAGACAATTGTAGAACTCATATTTCTTGTTTTTTATAGGTCGAGGATGGGAGAGAGCTGCTACAGGAACTGGTGCCGGTTGTACAGACAGAGAACNTATTTCTTGTTTTTTATAGGTCGAGGATGGGAGAGAGCTGCTACAGGAACTGGTGCCGGTTGTACAGACAGAGAACCTCAAGGTACAGTAGCCACTACAGGCAGTAGCTATTGTGTGTCGTTGAATGCAAGCAATTCAGTACGAACTGTGCTACTGGAACATGATCATGGAGACAGATGTGCTAATGCAGGAATTGTCAAAGATTCATCCTGATCAGATGATTGGCTAACAATACTACGTCTGTATGTTCATCCCAGACCGTCGTTATATTTTCAGTATCTTTGTAGAACTAGTTTAGCCACATGAGTAATGTTAATACTCATTGCATCTCTGACATCATTGTCACATAATGCCTTTATTTGTTATTTTGCAATTTGTGCTTTGAGTTTACAAATTTACAGTGGGAATAAGAAGTAAATAGTTTGTAGATGTAGAAATGAATGTATAGAGATGTGCATTCCAACGAAGTTATAGTACTCAAATGAGTCGCTATTTTTGTTAATTTTGATATTGCTGCACTATAAGTGGCGAGAAAATAATTTTTGTTTTTATGTAAATGAAAATAGTGTAATTTTAACAGGAAATAAGATTAAGCTCGTTTATATGACATGCCTGTGTGGCTTATTATGTGATACAGTGCATGGCCATTCATTGTAGAATTCACAGTTTTCAGACACAATAATATTTCATTGCATGGGGTGGAAAATCCTTTGGTCGTATTTCTTGTTTGATTGGATGGTTACTTTTGGTAGTCGGTTCAATACTCTTCACAAAATTGATACTTGTGCAGTAGTCACATTGTTTGCCACAGTCCGCAGCTTAAAAGGAAGAAAATTTGTCTTCCTACATTGGAACCAACCAAAATAATAAAACCAGTGTTTCTGGAATAAAGGTATTATTCATTACAAACTATTTAATATATAGTAATAATTGGTGTTTGAACTCTTAACACTTAAAAATATTTTTTTCTCTCTATACTCTAGAGCAGTTGAATTACACACACCTACATTGTTGGCCAAATGGTGTCATTGTTACAACGTTAAATGGAATAGTAGCTAGCCACACTTAACTGGGACATTGTCAAGCTGAATACTGACAGCTAAGTAACAGTCAAGCACAGAATGAAGAAGAAATGTGGATTCAATTGTGGGCAGATTATTGGAGCCAGATGTATGGGGCACTCCATCTTTGCAGTCGTGCAGGCACTGGGATTTCCACAGGCCATTGTGTCAAGTGTATACTGTGAGTTCATGGATTCAGGAAAAATCACAGCCACCAAGGACAACTGCCGTGGTGTATGATGTATCAGTGACAAGGGTCGCCATCTGCTAGCTCGATTGGTAACATCATATATACAGGCCTCATTGCAGATCACTTCCCAATTAAGTACTAGACAATGAAGACTCATGAGCAACTATACCATTCAAAACCATATTCTCATTGTGGGGTACATAAGTTTCCTCCCACTGGAGTACCTTTGCTCACTGCATGTCACAAGGCTCAACAATGAAGGTGGTCATGGGAACACTGCCATTGGACCTTCAATGTATAGATAAAGGTTGCCTGGACTGATGAGTTAGGGTATGCCGATGGCAGGGTACTTCAAGAATTTGAAACAAAGGATCCTTCGTTACAGCAGGGTACATTTCAGGACAGTGGGGGTGGTATCCTTGTGTGGGGACTGTTTATGTGAAATTGAATGGGTCCCCTGGTACACGTGCCATCGTCCCTCACCAGCAATGATGCAGGGACCTGCTGGCAGATCATATGCATCCATTCCATCCATTTCAATGTATCTACAAGTGAGTGAATGAGTGAATAGATTTGGGCAACTCTGAACATGGACATCTTGAGAGGGTAATGCGAGGTGAGTATGGTGGTGTGCCAAAATCCAATTGGAGGGGGGGGGGTATTGGGAGATCCCTGAGAGAACCTCCCGACAGCTGCATGGTACAGTACGATTCCCACGTAAGAAAATCTGGTGGTGACCCCACAGGGAATCAAACCTAGTTCATCTTGTTTGGTGGCCAGTAGTCTAACCACTACACCACGGTATCCATTGCAGTGAGGATAACTGGAGCTGGTTTTCGGTGGCTTCTTATATAACGACAGTAGGAAGAGGGAGAGTGCAGTGAATTCTTTATCAGATTTAAGGTGAAACTCTTTCTTAGGATCTATCTGGACTGAGAATATTTGGAAAATATTTGGCTCTTAATGGAATCACTTCCTTTGAAATAACATATACGCGTGAGATTGTCACCCAGCCTGTATAATGCCTTCCACTTATTGTGTACAGGAAGTGTTCTTCGAGCACTTCCTTTCCCTGTGGCCAATAAGCACGTAGCTGTGGATGGGGTTGCAGGGAACAAAGCTATCAACTGGCTGTTAGCTGAGCGGGTGGGGAAGGGTAACCTCAGGCAAAAAGAAACGGAGACAATAGAATTTTTTTTCCCCATTTAGTTCAAGTTATCAAGTGTTTGATGTACTATTAGTAATATATATACTAAATATTGTTCCATTATCATGGTTTCTTCATGATTTTGCATTTTTAAAAAGCAGACTAAATTAAAAAAATGTTATGCAGGTAATAAAAAATTATTGCTACACTTGCTATTTAATGCCGTCATATTCATATAGTACTGCCATATGTTCATATGTCATACGAGTGAATGAGTTAAGAGATTTGGGCAGCTCTTAACATCGAGGTCTTGAGTATCGACACATGTCATATGTTAATTTACATTTTGTTATACAAAGTAAGCATTTGTTATATTTCAGTAAAAATTTGTGGAAATTGGTGAAGATATGCAAATATTTATAAAGATATGAGAAATTAAAGTTATGAAAGCAATGTAATTATTATGACACTGCTTCTTATCCTGCTTTGTTCAGTCCTGGAGGGAAGAGTCTTTGAAGTTACAGAGCTTTCCCGCCACGTCATAGAAGTTAGTATTGTGTGTGCTGTCGTTAAAACAACAATATGGGGTAGAAGGGATAGGAGACATTTAATCAAAGACAGTTGGTGGTATGGTATCATGAGAAAAGGGAAAGCATTAGAAACAATGCTGAAATGCTGCTAATGAAGAGAAGTACAGTGGCCGATATCATCCGTAGATACAAGAGTGAAGATAGTATAGAGCTGAAGCAAAACACTTGCCATCCCAAAGTCCTCACAGATAGAGAAAACTCAATGATCGTGAGATAAATGAAAAAGAATCCTTGGATAAGTGTGGTGAAGAGAAAAGACCAGTGGCCCTTAACATTGAGGTCTTAAGAGCCGATAAGGGTGAAGTGAGATTAGTATGGAGCAGCACCGGAAGGGAAATGGGAGATCTTCGAGAAAACCCACCGATCAATGTCGGCATCCAGCATGATTTCCACATGTGAAAGTTAGGAGCATCCCTGCCAGGAATCAAACCCAGATCATCTGGGTGAGAGGTGATTAGTCTGACCACTACACCACCATGGCCCCTAGAATAAGTGTTTCTAAGTTGGCTAGTGAAGTTCTGTTGGTTAATGGTAAAAGAGTCATTGCCCAAACAATTGCCACTNGATAAGTGTTTCTAAGTTGGCTAGTGAAGTTCTGTTGGTTAATGGTAAAAGAGTCATTGCCCAAACAATTGCCACTACAAATAGCTGACGNGTTGGTTAATGGTAAAAGAGTCATTGCCCAAACAATTGCCACTACAAATAGCTGACGACAATGGTAGGGTCACACGGAAGAGGCCCAAAATTTGCGAGAAAACCAGGTGTAAACAATTTATGTTCACAAATGAGTATCGAGATGAGGAACTTTGGCTGGAAAATGTTCCTTTGCAGATGAGAGCAAACTCAACGTGCAAGGCTCAGATGGTAGGCAATTAGTGTGGAGAAAACCCAACCAATAGCTGGCAACCAACAATTTGGGGGTTTAGGAGGGACTGTAAAACATGTTTGTGGTGTGGGTGAGGATATATAGAAAAGAAAGCTACCTAAATCTTCACCAAAATTTAAGAAGAAGTGCAGAAAAACTTTAAATTACAAGGAAGTTGATGTTTCACCAAGACAACCACCCCATATTGTCCATCATCCACTCCAAAGTCCAGATATCAACCCATTCAAGCATTTATGAGCTGAACTTACCGATATAATTGAATGTCGTCCTACAAAATCCGAAGACAAAATGAAAATGAGACTTAAGAAAGGGACAAAATTTCATCAGAAAACATGAAAAATGTAGTGCACAGCATGCCATGGCGTTTGAAGGTGGTTACCAAATGTAATGGTGGTCAAAAGAGTTACTAATTTTGAAGTGTTTCAGTGAACTTTATTTTCATTGATTTGTATCAATTAATTTTGTTGATAGACTTTTTATAGTTATTTATTTTCATATTTGCTCAAAAAACTTAAAATTTTATTTAGACTCCTACATATATTTATTTGTCATAAAAAGTAAAGTAAATTTAAAAAAAATTTTCTGCATATTGTAATGTTTTTTTAATTTAAGTATTAACCCTCACATAACTTTGACTCTATACTTATTGCATGANACTTTTTATAGTTATTTATTTTCATATTTGCTCAAAACACTTAAAATTTTATTTGGACTCCTACATCTATTTATTTTTCATAAAAAGTAAAGTAAATTTTAAAAAAAATTTCTGCAGATTGTAATGTTTTTTAATTTAAGTATTAACCCTCACATAACTTTGACTCTATACTTATTGCATAAATATAAAAAGAAAGAGTAATTTAAATGCTAAAATAAATTAACTATTATATAAGGTATGTACGTGTAGCTTTTAAATGTGACACTGAACACTCCAAAACCGATCAATTATGGCATGCAAAAATTATTGCAGATTGTCGAGGAGACATAAATTCGTAACATTTCCTATTCTCTCTACAAGATAATATGCTTTATTTTATGAAGTTAAGAATAGTACTGTTAATATCTGTTATAAAATTAATGAAAATCTTTTCTTTTGTTTCAGGAATTCAGTAATTCTGTAATAGAGATTAGTTCTCGAGAAGAACCTCCAAGAAGCAAANAATTTAAATGCTAAAATAAATTAACTATTATATAAGGTATGTACGTGTAGCTTTTAAATGTGACACTGAACACTCCAAAACCGATCAATTATGGCATGCAAAAATTATTGCAGATTGTCGAGGAGACATAAATTCGTAACATTTCCTATTCTCTCTACAAGATAATATGCTTTATTTTATGAAGTTAAGAATAGTACTGTTAATATCTGTTATAAAATTAATGAAAATCTTTTCTTTTGTTTCAGGAATTCA
This sequence comes from Clitarchus hookeri, assembly GCA_002778355.1. Classification (NCBI taxonomy): domain Eukaryota; kingdom Metazoa; phylum Arthropoda; class Insecta; order Phasmatodea; family Phasmatidae; genus Clitarchus; species Clitarchus hookeri. The sequence goes on along the minus strand of NQII01005155.1, from coordinate 34,932 downwards.
GTAATTCTGTAATAGAGATTAGTTCTCGAGAAGAACCTCCAAGAAGCAAAGCAAAGTGTTACAGTGAAGGAAGTGACAGATTGCAGAGTGAATGTCTCTCTTTAGATGGTGATATGGCAGACACTTCTCTGTATGCGAGATACCTGGTTTGCACATTATGCAACATGGTTTCAGCAGATTGCAAGAGTCAACAGCACAGTGAAGCTGTTTGCTTGTCTACCGAATGTAACAATATATCATCACTTACTGGAGCACTCCCTAATTCTCCGTCTCCCCAGTGCAGAGACAAATATATGTGTGATCACTGTGGGAAATCATATGTGTTGAAAAATGATTTACTGCAGCATTTCTTAATGCATGGACATAAAGAAACTCTTCATAGGAACATGACTAAAAAAACAATTTGTAACAGTAATCTCGTTTTTCACAACAAAACTCATTCAGACGAGCAATCCTATAACTGTAATTTGTGTACTAAATCTTTTAGTCAGAAAAGTAGTCTTATTATTCACAGAATAACTCATACTGGAAAGCAACTCTTTAGCTGTGATTTGTGTAGTAGATTATTTAGTCTGAAAAGTAAACTTGTTACCCACAGAAGAACTCATACTAGGAAGCAGCCCTATAACTGTGATTTGTGTAGTAAATCATTTAGTCAGAAAGGCAATCTTATTACCCACAGAAGAACTCATACTGGGAAGCATCCCTTTAGCCGTGATTTGTGTAGTAAATCGTTTAATCAGAAAAGTCATCTTATTACCCACAGTAGAACTCATACTGTAGAGCACCCTTTTAACTGTGATTTGTGTAGTAAATCATTTAGTGTGAAAAGTAATCTTATTACCCACAGAAGAACTCATACTAGTGAGCACCCCTTTAACTGTGATTTGTGTAGTAAATCATTTAGTCAGAAAGGCAATCTTATTACACACATACGAACTCATACTAGGGAGCAGCCCTTAAGCTGTGATTTGTGTAGTAAATCATTTAGTCAGAAAGGCAATCTTATTACCCACAGAAGAACTCATACTGGGAAGCATCCCTTTAGCCGTGATTTGTGTAGTAAATCGTTTAATCAGAAAAGTCATCTTATTACCCACAGTAGAACTCATACTGTAGAGCACCCTTTTAACTGTGATTTGTGTAGTAAATCATTTAGTGTGAAAAGTAATCTTATTACCCACAGAAGAACTCATACTAGTGAGCACCCCTTTAACTGTGATTTGTGTAGTAAATCATTTAGTCAGAAAGGCAATCTTATTACACACATACGAACTCATACTAGGGAGCAGCCCTTAAGCTGTGATTTGTGTAGTAAATCATTTAGTCAGAAAAGTAATCTTATTACCCACAGAAGAACTCATACTGGTGAGCACCCCTTTAACTGTGATTTGTGTAGTAAATCATTTAGTCAGAAAGGCAATCTTATTACCCACAGAAGAACTCATACTGGTGAGCACCCCTTTAACTGTGATTTGTGTAGTAAATCATTTAGTCAGAAAAGTAATCTTATTACCCACAGAAGAACTCATACTGGTGAGCACCCCTTTAACTGTGATTTGTGTAGTAAATCATTTAGTCAGAAAGGCAATCTTATTACCCACAGAAGAACTCATACTGGTGAGCACCCCTTTAATTGTGATTTGTGTAGTAAATCATTTGGTCAGAAAGGCAATCTTATTACCCACAGAAGAACTCGTACTGGGAAGCATCCCTTTAGCCGTGATTTGTGTAGTAAATCGTTTAATCAGAAAAGTCATCTTATTACCCACAGTAGAACTCATACTGTAGAGCACCCTTTTAACTGTGATTTGTGTAGTAAATCATTTAGTGTGAAAAGTAATCTTATTACCCACAGAAGAACTCATACTAGTGAGCACCCCTTTAACTGTGATTTGTGTAGTAAATCATTTAGTCAGAAAGGCAATCTTATTACACACATACGAACTCATACAAGGGAGCAGCCCTTAAGCTGTGATTTGTGTAGTAAATCATTTATTGTGAAAAGCAATCTTATTACCCACAGAAGAACTCATGCTGGGGAGCAGCCCTTTAACTGTGATAAGTGTTGTAAATCGTTTAGCCAGAAAGGAAATCTTATTACCCACAGAAGAACTCATACTGGTGAGCACCCCTTTAACTGTGATTTGTGTAGTAAATCATTTCGTCAGAAAGGCAATCTTTTTACCCACAGAACTACTCATACTGGGGTGCACCCCTTTAATTGTAATTTGTGAAGTAAATCTTTTAATCAGAAAAGTAATCTTATTACCCACAGAAGAACTCATACTGGTGAGCACCCCTTTAACTGTGATTTGTGTAGTAAATCATTTAGTCAGAAAGGCAATCTTATTACCCACAGAAGAACTCATACTGGTGAGCACCCCTTTAACTGTGATTTGTGTAGTAAATCATTTAGTCAGAAAGGCAATCTTATTACCCACAGAAGAACTCATACTGGTGAGCACCCCTTTAACTGTGATTTGTGTAGTAAATCATTTAGTCAGAAAGGCAATCTTATTACCCACAGAAGAACTCATACTGGTGAGCACCCCTTTAACTGTGATTTGTGTAGTAAATCATTTAGTCAGAAAGGCAATCTTATTACCCACAGAAGAACTCATACTGGTGAGCACCCCTTTAACTGTGATTTGTGTAGTAAATCATTTAGTCAGAAAGGCAATCTTATTACCCACAGAAGAACTCATACTGGTGAGCACCCCTTTAACTGTGATTTGTGTAGTAAATCATTTAGTCAGAAAGGCAATCTTATTACCCACAGAAGAACTCATACTGGTGAGCACCCCTTTAACTGTGATTTGTGTAGTAAATCATTTAGTCAGAAAGGCAATCTTATTACCCACAGAAGAACTCATACTGGTGAGCACCCCTTTAACTGTGATTTGTGTAGTAAATCATTTAGTCAGAAAGGCAATCTTATTACCCACAGAAGAACTCATACTGGTGAGCACCCCTTTAACTGTGATTTGTGTAGTAAATCATTTAGTCAGAAAGGCAATCTTATTACCCACAGAAGAACTCATACTGGTGAGCACCCCTTTAACTGTGATTTGTGTAGTAAATCATTTAGTCAGAAAGGCAATCTTATTACCCACAGAAGAACTCATACTGGTGAGCACCCCTTTAACTGTGATTTGTGTAGTAAATCATTTAGTCAGAAAGGCAATCTTTTTCACCCACAGAACTACTCATACTGGGGTGCACCCCTTTAATTGTGATTTGTGTAGTAAATCTTTTAATCAGAAAAGTAATTTTATTACCCACAGAAGAACTCATACTAGGGAGCAGCCCTTTAACTGTGATTTGTGTAGTAAATCGTTTAGTCAGAAAGGCAATCTTATTACCCACACAAGAACTCATACTGGGAAGCACGCCTTTAGCTGTGATTTGTGTAGTAAATCATTTAGTCTGAAAAGTAATCTTCGTACCCACATAAGAGCTCATACTGGGAAGCAGTCCTTTAGCTGTGATTTGTGTAGTAAATCATTTAGTCTGAAAAATAATCTTATTACCCACATAACTACTCATACTGGTGAGCACCCCTTTAATTGTAATTTATGTAGTAAATCTTTTAATCAGAAAAGTCATTTTATTACCCACAGAAGAACTCATACTGGTGAGCACTTATTTAACAGTGATTTGTGTAGTAAATTATTTAGTCTGAAGAGTAATCTTATTACCCACAGAAGAACTCATACTGGGAAGCATCCCTTTAAATGTGATTTATGTAGTAAATAGTTAAATCAGAAAAGTAATCTTATTACCTACAGAAGAACTCATACTGTGGAGCACTTATTTAACGGTGATTTGTGTAGTAAATCATTTAGTCTGAAGAGTAATCTTATTACCCACAGAAGAACTCATACTACGGAGCACTTCTTTAACTGCGAACTATGTAGTAATTCATGTTTTCGGAAAAGTGATTTTAATAAGACACATGAGAACTGATTCCAGTGAGAGTGCTTTAATTGTTAACTGTGTAGGTAGTGATATATATGTTGGAGTGATCACTTGTCATGGCAGAACTCGCTATGATCTGTGTCCTTTTATTTGTGAAGTGTGTAGATAATCAGTCAGTGTGAGCCCTGTGGTCATTGAAGATCTTATTGTTATGAGAAGTGCGAGATTTAGGCACAAGTGCGGTGGGGCTATTACAGGAGACACTCTGCCAGTTTGCACCAAGTGCACCCAGAGCAGTCATTGGAATATACCTTTAATCCATACCGAAAACAAATAACTATGTAACTTCATTTACTTTATAGTTTTTGTTAGATGGTGCCTTGAAATGTTAGTTCTAGTCTATTATTTTGTTGTTTTCGTGTATATATATATATATATATATATATATATTTTTTTTTTTTTTTTTTTTTTTTTTTTTT
>NQII01005155.1:0-30456 GCA_002778355.1 Clitarchus hookeri | reverse complement strand
AATTGCTACAATGCAAAAACAAAGTGTAAAAAAATTTTGATTGTTGGGTAGATCCTACCTCTTGTTAACTCTGCGTGGGAAGGGTTTGTACCAATTCAGTGCTGTTTTTGGTTTATAATTTCTTTATGTTAAATTCTGCTGTGAAGCGTAGGAATCAATGTAGTTAGTCGATTAAAATTCCTGTTGCTGTTTTGATGTGTGTATTTTGTATTAACAGGATTTCTTTGTAATTTGTTATCCATTTTAGAAATTAAAAAATGTACGTGTATGTCGTATTGCCTATGTTGGTTTATATGTGAAATGTCAGTGCCTACATATGATGTAATTTAGTCGTAAAAAATGTTTTCTATTCAGTTATTTCTTTCACACTGTGTGTTTTATTACACTTCCAATTGCAGTGTCCCAGCCAGTTGTATAGTGAAGGATCTTGAATTTAAAATGTGTGTAAGTTTGCAGTGCAAAAAGAGAATGATATTGTTTTGCTTTTGAGAAATTGTTTGAAATATATAGTATATACTGATAATAATTTTGTATTAATTTCGGCTCTTCATTGTTACTTTCATAAAAATGTTTTTTTTATTTGCACTGTTTCTTGAATTGGAATCTGCTGTGTGTCACATTGAAAAAACAATATTATTGTAAGGGAAAATATAAGGAAACGAGACAGGGAAATTGCAAATCAGGAAATGTTGGGAACCCTGATTTTATTTTAAAGATGTCCAAATCTTAAAATAAATATATATTTGATATAAAACTGAAGAATTCATGGATTCGTTTTGGGACAAGCTAGAATTCAAAACATGGGTGTTTAGATAACTTTAGCCAATGGTTCACATGGTGTTTGACACCTCCTGGAGAATGCTGGCCCAATCTGCGTCTTACAAGGTGACAGCAGACAACTAGTGCGCAGTTAATATCTGTGTGTAAGAGTCTAACCTGCATGTCATTAAACTCACAAATTTTTCTGATCTCTGTGTAAAACCCTCTGGTTCCAATGAGAAGCAATTGAAAATGCAGAATGTTACACAGTGCTCTGTTTAAACTTTTTTTTTTTTTTTGGCATCTGCGAGTGTTATTTCTTAAATCTTTAAGGTATGTATTTTAGCGTTAGTGATGTTGAAATAATTTTAATTGATTTAAATGCGGTCTTTCACCAAATCTCTTTGTCAAAAGATTCCAAACCAATCACCAGTTTCTGTGTTCCTTGGAACCTGTATCAATTTACTTGTGTGCGTTTGGCTTGGCCACAGGTGCTCCAGTACTTGCCAGGCTTTTAGATATGATTTTTTATAATGTTGAATTCAAGTTTGTTTACAACTATCTGGATGATCTTGTCATTTATTCCAACAGTTTTGAACACAATTTTGATCACCTAAAAGAAGTACTTACTCGTTTGGAAAAGGCAGGTCTCACTCTTAACCCTTTTAAAGTTAGATTTGCAGTTAAACAAATTTCATTTTTGGGACAAGATTTTTTCCATTGGGATTTATATTGATCCAGAAAGGACTAAATCCAATAGAGATTTTCCCCCACCACGAGATGAGAAAGCATAGGCTGGTTCATTAGCATGATACAATTTTTTGGCAAATTTATTCCGAACTTAGCTTGAAAGGCAGCACCGCTGAATAAATTGAGAAAGAAATCAGTTAAATTTGAATGGGGTAAGGAGTAGCAAAGCAGCAAAAGCCTTCGACACTCTTAAGAATGTTTTTATTCATCCTCGTGTGAATTTATACTTCAAACTGATGCTTCAAGTCAAGCTATAGGAGATGTCATGGCTCAGGAGATTGATGGCTCTCGTTAGCCAATTGCATATGCATCTCGCATTCTTACTCGGCAAGAGAAAAAGTTTTCCTCTATTTACGAATTGGAATGTTTCGCTGTAGTTTTGGCCATAGATAAGGTTAGGCAATATTTGGAACATACAGAATTTCTTATAGAAAACCGACAACCAGGCCTTGTCGTGGTTTTTGGCTCATCCACGCCAACTTGGAAAAATAGGTTGTTGGGTTGTTAGAATTTCTTCTTTAAAATTCTGAGTGCAACACAAAAGGATCTAAAAATGTGGTAGCAGCTGCACAATCTCGTATGTTTGATGGCACCAATGTGGAATCTGAAGTACTTCCAAATTGTAATGTTTTGTCTGGTTTTCCATTAGTTTGTACAGAACACCAAGAAATGGATAGTAATTTGAAACAAATCATCTCAAATTTAAAATCAGGGAGTGAACGTAAATCATAGTTTCTTTCCAAAGGGCTCCTTTGCTGCAGATCTCATGACATATGGAAATGTATTGTATTGCCTGATCATCTAAAACCTATGACATTTAAGTATTTTCATTCATCACCACTTGGCGCTCACCCCTGGGTACACAACAAAACTATCCAGGCTATCCGTCAGCACATATTTTACAAAGGAATGGATGCTAAAATGTATGAGTGGGAGAAAGTTGCAAAATCTGTGCTCTGAGCAAGCCAGCTCAAAATACACATTTAGGTTTCCTGTCTGATGTAGCTGGAAAACCCATGTAAACGTTCATTGATTTTGTTGGTCTATTTCCTAGGAGTAAGTTAGGAAATAATATGTGTTTAGTGTGTGTTAATGCTTTCACTAAATTTGTATGGTAAACCCCACATTGGAAAACTGATGCTATCGTCAGTACTCGTTCTTTTCCAGAACACATTTTTCAAAATATTGGTGCTTTATCATCCTCTGTTTCTGATAATGGTTCACAGTTTAACTCTCATCTTTTTAAGAACATGTGTTTTTCTCACTGTATACGCCACATTACTTTATCCTCATACAATCCTCCTCCTTTGTATGCGGAACATTTCATTCTAACCTTTGTTCAGCACTCGTTGCTTTCCATGCGACGGACCAGACAAATTGGGATAAAAATCTCTCTTGGCATCAAATGGCATTAAATTAAGCCATATATGAATTGCACAAAACTAGTCCATTCAATCTCATGTTTACATTTGCCCCAAATAACCCTTTGTCAATTTTGTGGCATATAAATTACTAGTTGCTGAACGATCCTAAGGATGTTCTTGATGTTTGCGCATCTGCACTCAAGACTCGTGCCAAATATAATAAAGGTTGCATTGTCGTGCAGGTGGCCTTGTTCTGTGCAAAGCACACCCTGTCGGCAGGGCAGTTGATAACAAAATGGCAAAATTGTCTTGCTGCTGGTCGGGCCAGTATCATATCCAACATTTTTTTATGCCAGTCACTGCCACTTTAGCTGATCCCATTTCAGAAGCATTTATTGCAATAGTTCATATCTCACATTTGAAAAGATTCCATGCCTCAGCTCAAAGCGAGTGAGTGTGAGTGTGTCAGTTTTTTTTATATAGAAGTTACAGAACCTAACTGTGCATTTGTTTTCCATAAAATAATTCAGTAACTGTTGTTACTGGTCAGATCCTGGCCTCGTCTTGTTCATGGACTGATCACCTATTGAGCCGTTTCATTTTAGGGAACATGTCTTTTGTGAGCTCACACTTCAAGAACAATTTGTGGTACTAAACTAGTTAAACTGAAATACTAAACTAAGTTGTTACCAAGTTAAGCTTGTCTTTGTAGCAAATAATGTCTTGTGTTCCAAATTCATATTGTTATATTAATATATATACACACTGAAGAGCCAAAAAAAAACTGGTACACCTGCCTAATATCGTGTAGAGCCCCCCGCGAGCACGCAGAAGTGCCATAAGACAACGTGGCATGGACTCGACTAATGTTTGAAGGTATGCAGGAGGCAATTCACACCATTAATCCTGCAGGGCAGTCCACAAATCCATAGGAGTGCGAGGCTGTGCAGATCACTTCTTAACAGCACGTTGCAAGGCATCCCAGATATGCTCAATAATGTTCATGTCTGGTGATTTAGGTGGCCAATGGAAGTGTATAAAGTCAGAAGAGTGTTCCTGGAACCATTCGGTAGCAACTCTTGACGTTTGGGGTGTCGCATTGTCCTACTGGAATTGTCCATGTCTGTCGGAATGCACAATAGACCTAAATGGGTGCAGGTGACCAGACAGGATGCTTACGCATCTGTCACTTGTCAGAGTCGTATCTAGATGTATCAGGGGTCCCGTTTCAAGCCAACTGCGCACGTCCATACCATGACAGAGCCTCCACCAGCTTGAACAGTCCGCTGTTGACATGTAGGGTTCATGGATTCATTAAGATGTCTCCATACCCGTACACGTTCATCCGCCCGACACAATTGGAAACGAGGCTCGTCAGACCAGGCAAGCTATTTCCATTCTTCAACAGTCCAATGGTGGTGTTGGCGGGCCCAGACAAGGCGTAAAGCTTTGTTTCGTGCAGTCAACAACGGTACACGAGTGAGCCTTCGGTTCCAAAAGCCCATATCAATGATGGTCTGTTGAATAGTTGCACGCTGGCACTTGTTGATGTCCCAGCATTGAAATCTGTGCCAATTTGAGAAAGGGTTGCACGTCTGTCACGTTTAATGATTCTCGTCAGTCGTAATTTGTTAAGTTAGCTCACAATCTTTTTCCGGCCGCAGGGATGTTGAAGATTTGATGTTTTACCGGATTCCCGATATTCACGGTACACTCGTGAAATGGTTGTACGCGAAAATCCAAATTTTATCGCTACCTCGGTGATGCTATGTCTCATCTCTAGTGCGCCGACTATAACACAATGTTCAAACTCACTTAAAATTTAGTAACCAGCCATTGTAGCAGCAGTAACCGATCTAGCAACTTTGCCAGATGCTTTTTGTCGTATATAGGCGCTGCCGACCACATCGCGTTACTCTGATTGGTTCCATAACTCTGTTATTTGCATATGCACGCCTATACCAGTTTTTCTTCAGTGTATATAAAACTATAAAAAAACAGGTCAGCCCTTAAAGAGTTAGGTGGCAAAAAGAAAACAGACTGTAAGGTGAAGCAAATTAAATTAAAAACAAGTTACCATTACATTAACCAAAGTAAATAGTAAAACATTGACTACCAAATATACNCTCTGATTGGTTCCATAACTCTGTTATTTGCATATGCACGCCTATACCAGTTTTTCTTCAGTGTATATAAAACTATGAAAAAACAGGTCAGCCCTTAAAGAGTTAGGTGGCAAAAAGAAAACAGACTGTAAGGTAAAGCAAATTAAATTAAAAACAAGTTACCATTACATTAACCAAAGTAAATAGTAAAACATTGACTACCAAATATACAAATAATAATCAGATAACCTAGAGAGAGACAGAGAGAGAAAGAAAGAAAGAAATATAAAGATATAGATAGATAAATAGATAGAGATAGATGTAAAATTGAAATTTNTAGAGAGAGAAAGAAAGAAAGAAATATAAAGATATAGATAGATAAATAGATAGAGATAGATGTAAAATTGAAATTTTCATGTTCAATGTCCAGTTAATTCAAGTATTTGTTTGGGTATGAGTATTGAGCTAGTTGGATACCTGATTAATGTTTTCCAGATGTGTCACTCTTGTGTAATTGGGTCTTGATCTATAGGTTATAGGAGTATTATTTGTATACTTAGTAGTTGATTTTTTTTTACCATTTAGTATGGTTAATGTAATGGTAACTTTTTTTTAATTCGCCCAATTGGAATATTACGGCGCCGAGGCCCTTCTCACTGGCATCTCTTTGGAGGTATAGGTGCCTACTGGGGTCGTGACGTACCAGTGTTGTGCACTGTCGGAACCTCCTCTTCAGCACCTGGAAGCAGCTTTCTTGCTCGCTGTTCCACTGGAACTTGAGTTTCGGGGACAGCATTTCTGTTAGGGGCGCTGTTATGGTTGCGAAGTCCCTAATGTTTTTCCTCAGCCAGTTCACCAACCCGAAGAACTTCCTGAGCTGCTTGTGGGTCCTGGGTGCCTCATGCTGGTCGACGAGGGAAAGCTGTTCCGGCGTGGGTCTACTGCCATTTACGTCCACTAGGTGCCCAAGGAATTGGATGCTGGGCTTCCCTATGTGGCACTTCCTGTTCGCACAAGTTAGTTTGTTGTTCATCAGGCGCTCCATTACTAATGACAGGTGTTTGATGTGGTCTTCCTAGCTCTCAGACCAGATGATCACATCGTCCAGATATGCAAGGATAAAATCCCCTACATATCCATCGATCACTTGAACCATCATAGCCTGGAAAGTGGGGGTGCACACTTAAGCCCGAATGGCATGGCACAGAACTGGAAGCATCTCCCATCAGGGGCGGTGAATGTGGTTTTGTGGCAATTATCCGGCTTGATTGAGACCTGCCAGTAGGTGCTGCGCAAGTCCAATGATGTTATCACCTTCGCCTTCCCTAGTGCGTGTAGTGCATCCTTCACACTTATGTATGGTGGTGGTGGTGCACTTTGAGTTATAAGATTCAGGGGCCTAAAGTCCAAACAGAACCGCCACGTTCCGTCTTTCTTGGGCGCTAACGTGATTGCGCTGTTGTTCTTGCTGTGTGGGGGCTCGATGACGCCTTCGGCTAGCATCTCCCTAATTTGCTCTTTGATGATGGTACACTGGTGGGGTTGGTAGCTGCGTGGTCCTGCGAAAAGCGGGCAGTCGTGCTCCAATGGAATGGAGTGCTCGGCAATAGTAGTCCGTCTTAAGGGGTCAGCGTCCGCAAACACCTCCCGTCTTTCTTGGAGGATCATCTGTACCATTCCTCAGTACTCTTCTGGCACCTCATGGTCCAGTTCGTCCAGCTAGACGCCATGTGTGCAGCTAGTGGTCCGTTTTTCTTGCTCGTAAATGGTGCGTCGTTCCTTCTGTCCAAAATGGATCCTGCGGGCCGCTTGCTCTACCATAGTGTTCTTTTCGGTGAGCCCAGTATTGCGTCTTCCCGCAGGTCCGCAGACACTAGGGCTGTAGTGGTGGTCACTTTGCCCCTAATTCAGACAGTGATGGTCACTTCTCCGAGGGTCTGCACTGTATGTTGGTGTGTGGCAAGATGTATGGTGTGCTTTGCCGGCCTTATTGCTTCCTCACTCTTGAACCCTGGTCTCACGAAATTGTGTGATGCTGCTGTGTCCACTAGTGCTAGACACTGGATGTTATTTAGGGTGATGGGTATCCTTATCATCCTGTGGTTGCCTATGGTTATCTGCCGTAGCACGATTTGTTGTGGAGTGTGTTTTGTTACTGTTTTGGGTTGACTTGCTTTGTGTGGTGGTTCATGTTTTGGCCTGGGGTGGTTAACGTCTGGCTCGCCTACCCCACCAGCTACTTTCCCGCTGGTGTCCTGCCATTGTTATAATTCACTTGTTTCCGGTTTTCTAGGTCGGGGCACTCGACGTGCCAGTGGTACAGCTGACCTTCGCAACACCGGCATGGCGAAGGGGGGCCTTCCCTCCTAACTGCTGTGTTTGCACGGGCTAGTATGGGGTTAGCTGCCTATCTCTTCCCCCTGTCCTGCTGTTCGGTCTGGTGCACTTCCCCCTTGCCAAGTCCAGCTAATGGCTGTGAACTCCCCCTCCACACACTACAATCCCGGGGTTGTGGTTGTTGTCGCCCATACCTTCCCCTATGGTACACTTTATTCTCTTTGGCCTGATCCAGAAAGGCCATGGACTTAATGAAATGTGCTATATCTGTATGAATTAGTGGGGCTAGGGCTAACTTGAATTCGGACCTCACTGTTGAGGCTACCACCTCTAAAATGTCTGGGTCATGCATGTTTGGGTGCAAATTTTTGAGGAGGTTTACCTTTTGCGTTGTAAATGTTGTTAGCGTCTCACACTCCCCCTGCGGTTCCAACACGGCACGGCCCTGAGCCTGTAATGATGTATATGCGGAGTTAAACTGTCTCAGGAAGGCACATTAAAAATTGGCCCATTGCATGTTGTAGTGATCAATGGCCCGCCACCAAGTACGTGCCTCCCCAGATAGCTATCCTCCAATGCAGTTAGGCCACTCCACCTCACTGACACAGTACCTGGTTAGTCGTCCTGTGATGTCTCTCAGGAACGCCTGTGGGTGCTCCATGGTATGTCCAGCGAAGGTTGGCAGCGACTGGAACCGAGCTGGTGTCGTCACTGCTGGGGTTGCTCTGGCCTCATGGTGTTGTAGAGGCACACGAAGCCAGGTATGGTGTGTGGTGCCAAAGGGCTTCCCCACAGTGCTGCTGGTCCCTCCATGCTGGATGAGGGCCCCCTTGGGCTGTGATGTCGGTTGCTACGCACACTCTCTTCGGTGATGATTTCGCGCACCTTCGGTCACGAAAAATGTATGCTATGGTAGCCTCCAAACTTTGTCCAGTTGTTTCGGGCTGGTAAAATGTCTCTCATGGCTGTTCTAGTCCGCACTGGCACGCATGGCTGTCGAAGCCAAAGTTATTCCTTAAAACCCGCGACCGGTTACACTCGACACATTACAATGCTTATTTACCATTCATAGTGCTGATAACGACTTTCTTTGTTAGTTTCCTGTTGCTGGCTTTAATGTTTTCCGCGAGTCGTCATTCACACGGACACTTATTAGCACATAACGGGTACGTGTTAGTTGATTGCCGCACGCATTTGAAGCATAAATGTTTACTCCTACCTTTTTATGTCGTCCAGTTCAAATTTCCGATATTTAATCGGTAACTGTTCATGTGGCTCGTGGTAAACATGGCGGCTGCTCTTAATACGCGTCTCTCGATATTGCCTCTCTAGTTTGCATAATCTATTATTTCGTTATATAGAGTCTTCATGTAGCCATCATATATATACAAAAAACAAACACCACTTGATCCCGCGCTCCACACTAACGTACTCACAGTTCCCCGTGTCTCGCACCTAAAATGGCGCGCCACTTTGACGTGGCCAAGCTTGGTTACAGTCAAAAGCCAAGTTGACTCGTGTAGTTCCCAGAGTTGATGGTATGATATTTGTGTGCCCTGCGCCACAGCTCTGCGGTGAGCTGATGATATGTAGGGCAGTTTTGTGTTGACGGCATAGGGGGCTCCGGTGAACACTACGTCACACCCACGATGGCGAGGTTGTAGGCCACCTCGCACGCCTTAATTAATTATAAATAAAACGAGTGATGCTTGTTGAGATATTTATTACCCGAGACTCGTTATTGTACACACAACTATACACAAGACACGTGGCCTGACTGGCACGGAACTGCGAGTGACCACGTGGTCTTTATAATGTGATCCTCGAATTCACTTAACAATTCCCGATAAATTTTAATGTCGCTCTCCTCTCGGAGCTATGCAAAAAAAAAATAATGAAACATATGAAAGTAATGATTTAAAATGTGACTGATGTGTCTGGACACCAACTCGACTGATTATGTCTTTGCTAGGGCTTCTGCGGAGCGAGAGAGCTTACACGTCCGAGTCCCTTGAAGTGCTGACGAGTACTGGAGGGAGCAGTGGGGCCGGCTTCCGCCACATGAGCGCATGCGACGCCACGCGGTGCAACAATGAAACAATATACACTAAAAATGATAATGGGATCAAAGGGACATGAATTAAATTAAACTAATAGTACATAATTTTTCCTAAAACAATACATTATAAAAAATGATAATACTTATTCTAAATGTTTACATCATACCAGCCACAGTATTGCCAAATGTCAAATTTCAAATGTCTCTGGCTGTGGCTGTGCAGACTGTCTCCAATGGTGATAAGACTAATTATATTAACTATATACTCTGACGCTATTAATAAATACTCTGATGTTGAATAAATTATAAGCACTAATACACTTGCATTCGTGCCCACAAGTCTGTCGGTGTGGTGCGTCTGGCGTCCGGACATGACTGAGCAGTCACAGTGGGCACAAAGGACTCGTGAACAGGTGGTTCACATCAATTGTAAACATTATCAGCAGCTTGTCAAAGCATTTACCAATGTTTTAAAATTTAGTAGGTCTACTGCGGAAATGTTCAAATTCCACTTCCAAGAATACATGAATTCTCTACAATTTTTTAAAATTATTTTCTGTATTTCGGTCTGTATTTCCCATCTCTTAAATCATTTATGAATACACGAATACCTGTATGAAATGGTACCTAAGAAATAAACCTGTAAGTCTAATTTGTAAAATAATAAAATNGCGGAAATGTTCAAATTCCACTTCCAAGAATACATGAATTCTCTACAATTTTTTAAAATTATTTTCTGTATTTCTGTCTGTATTTCCCATCTCTTAAATCATGTATGAATACACGAATACCTGTATGAAATGGTACCTAAGAAATAAACCTGTAAGTCTAATTTGTAAAATAATAAAATTCAAAAGAGCAAAATACTGTCCCTTCCTTTTAGAAATCAGATCTGTAATAATCTGGTAGAGAATTATTTTATTCGTTACAATTTTTTTTAAATTCAACTATATATATGGGTTTACCCAAATATAATTGAAGAAATGAGGTGGGGGTAGAGGTGCCTAAACAGTGCCTCTCTTCCGTGCCTAAGGGGAACTGCAGTGAGTATAGTGATAGAATGCTTGCCTTCCAACACAGTGATCCATGTTTTGTTCCCCTTTGAGTTTATTCACATATTTTCAAATATAGGAATTGTGCTGAATCATGCTGCATGCTGGCATGTTATCTCTATATTTTCCTGTTTCCCCACTTTTGCCTTTCAGCGTTACTCTATATCTGCCATATCTCACCATCATTGTCTCTCAACACCTTGGTTGTTACAAACCACCTAAACCTCTCAACTCCTCTCTTCCTAAGGTGATGAAGGCCATGGTGATGTAGAGTACACGTTGTTACATGATTCACACTTTATTCTATATTCCCATGATTCATCATTTTTATTTTTATTATAAGCTTATGCCCAATTAGTTTCCCTCAGATTAAATTTTCAATCTGATCCTATGATNAACTAATCCTATGACTTATTGATTTAACTTAACAACTTGTCGACAGCACATTCATTAGAGCATGTAATGTTACTGGAGTGGTCGGGGATAATAATACGGACTTCGTCCAGGGACAATGTTAAGAAAAGTCAGGATATTACAAAATATTCATATTTAGAATAGAATGGGCGCCAGCTCACTGGGTGAGTGCGAAGACGAAGTTATCAGGATCATGGACCGAATGACTATGTGGCTGTATCCCCTGACCCACATTATATAAATTTATAGGAAAACGTAATATATAGCCGGGGTATTCAGTCTCCCCAGAATGCCTTAGTATTGCCTGTTAACTCATAAATGAAGGACGCCTCCTTGAGGTGTTGATGACTTCCTGGATAGGATGTTGACCCGAAATAAAACACACTGAGAACTCACAAGTTTCGGTTAACTCAAGTAAATTATATAGTCGAATAGTTTACACAGTTACATATATGCAATACAAATGTAACTGAACCTGACTCACAAGGCCTGCCAGAAGCCATTCCTGTACGAAAAGGCCAATAATTGTGTGAAAATTTACAAGAGTAATTAAACCTCCAGGGTCGATAAATTAATCTGAGGGAGGGTTGCTACGAACACAGGGAAGAATCGTAAATCTAAATAAAAGGCACCAGTAAAATAAATTAAACTATTGTAGTAAAGTGTTCCGAACAAACTATGAAAGTTCCCCACAAAGCGACACACGTGCAGCACTTAAGACCTGGGGAATCATACTGCCGGAGATAGCGNACCTATTGTAGTAAAGTGTTCCGAACAAACTATGAAAGTTCCCCACAAAGCGACACACGTGCAGCACTTAAGACCTGGGGAATCATACTGCCGGAGATAGCGCAGGTCAGCTGCGCAGTGGTTGAGAACTCGTGTCATTCCACGAGGCAAGTTTTTTTAACTGACCTCATTAACATTGAACTTGAAATATATACACATAAAACACTGAAANTCATTCCACGAGGCAAGTTTTTTTAACTGACCTCATTAACATTGAACTTGAAATATATACACATAAAACACTGAAATGTTCTGAGCGAGTTTTCTAAGTCTCATAGAGAGTTAAGAGTTCTTAATTATGCACTGTTTTACATACTAACATGATTATGTGGTGCCTTGCAGAGCACGAGGGAAATTTAGGTCTGTTAGGTTTTGGGGTACTCTTCGCCCGAAATGGTCATGCTGAAAGAAAGAAAAATTTTTCCACATCACTAACTGGCTTGATTAGATATACAATTGCACTCGAAAAATTATATATAACACTTCAAATAAACCTGCCTTGCTACTATACACCTCATTAAATATGCACGTAGCGCTTGTGGGCCGATGATGTGAAGACAGTGGAAATTCCAGGCCACGCAGGAGTGGTCCAAGTCAAATGGTGCACCAAGAATGCAATGAAGGGAATTCAAAGCAGGAATTGTCCATTGACTTTATTAATGAGTCACCCCAGAAATTGCCTGCGTTGAGTTCGGGAAATCATGGCAAATCCAATTCAGGATAACTACTTTAGTGACTAAAAACATAAGAAATTATTTGATTGTAAAGTCTTGTATTGATAAACAGCTGATTTCTTGTTAATGCAACTCTGCTGGGTTGGGGAGAAATAAATTATATGACTGAAGATCTTTATAAGGTTTATGTAACCTTTTGTTGGTTAACGAGGTGATTTGCAATGAATGCCTGACAAGCAGGAATTTTATTACGATGAAATAAAGTAATGGTTGTAACACGATCGCATCAGTTTTTTTTATATATATTTGCTTATCTACAGTCTATCTTTTACAGCCTTATACATTAATGAAGGAATTCTATAAACTCCCTGACTTAAATAGCAAATTCGGCAATTAGATAAATACCTATCTGCAGTTTTATATAGGTGCATGTACCTCTAATGAGTTCGCAACTTAGAGGCTAGTTTGATGTGAACCACATGTTCACGAGCTCCTTTGTGCCCACTGTGACAGCCAAGATATGTCCACTACATCAGACAAACCACACCGACGGGCTTGTGGGCACGAGTGAGAAGGTTCATAATTGCATCAGTGTTCATAATTGCAGCAATGTTCATAATAGCATCAGTGTATTCAATCAGGGTATCTAATTGCATCAGTGTTGGTAATTGCATCAGTGTTATTAATTTCATCAGTGTTCATAATTCCATCATGGTATTTATTCAGTGTTATTAATTGTATCAGTGTATATAATTAATATCGGAATTGTCAAAATGAAAGACAGTCAACACAGCCACTGCCATGGACATTTGACATCGTACACTTGGGAATACTGTGGCTGGTACAATGGATACATTTAGGATTATTATAATAATTTTTATTGTGTATTTGTATAAGGAAAAATTATGTTGTCTTAGGTTAATTTAATTCACGTCACTTCCATCTCATAATCATTTTTTAGTGTATATTGTGCTTCATCACTTCGCCGCTTGGCATCGCTGCGCTCAATTAGCGGAAGCCGGCCGACTCTTCTGCCCAGTTCTCTTCAGAATTTGGATGCATCAAGACGTGGTAGTTGCTCGCTCTGCATAGGCCTTCGGTGCCAACATCTTAAGCTGAACTCATATTCAATGCAATAGACTTCACTTCATGAACCTGATCATTTATTTTATTTGTTATAGCGCCGAAGGGAAAGCAACGTTATTCTTATCGGAGAGTTTTCGCGCAATCGGGTTTCACATTATTAAGCCACGCGTTCTCCGTTTTCCGGGCAATTAAGACCACGTTTTGTACTAGATTTGTGTGTGTTCATTAGGGAGTCGCAACAAATAAATAACTCTACAAGCAACATAAGTGTTTCATTTGTAATTTAATTAAGGCGAGCGAGGTGGCTTACAATCTCGACATCTTATGTGACAGAGTGNATTTGTAATTTAATTAAGGCGAGCGAGGTGGCTTACAATCTCGACATCTTATGTGACAGAGTGTTAACCAGAGTCCCCTAGGCTGTCGACCGAAACGACTCTCATTTCATCAGCTCACAGAGTTGTGGTGCTGCGCCGCTGGGCCAAAATTGGAGCGCCGACTTAAGGGCCAAGAATCAAAAAGGTTGGAGTTAAGAACGACCTACGGAAGAACAACAATATAACCTGAGTACAGTGAGTGTGGGGCATCGGTTAGTGAGCTGCTAGTAACCATGAGGCGACCACATGTTATTATAACTTAAAACAAAGTTACCCATGTGGTTTGCACGGCTTTGTAAGCAAGCCTTTGGGTAAAACATTTTTTTTTTTTGAAAGATAAAGCGAATAAACTTTAAGTTATTTATAATAAAATGGAACCCTCAGTGGCATTGGTGTTAAAAACGACACGAAACATTAAAATTAGTAAATTAACCATCAATGAGCACGTAGGCAGTAGTAAGTAAGAGAATTAAACTGCTAAACAACTCTCAGCAACAAAAGTAACTCTTATTGCAAATTTGTAACATAAAATGTGAAAAATTAGTCTCGTACATAAGGCTGTTTTTATCAGTGAATAGTGCAAATGCGATAATCGATCATGTAGAATAGAGAAGCAATTGTTGGTGATGCATCATAAAAATAGCCGCCATGTTTACCACAACGAGCCACGTTGGCGATAGAAGATTAATTACCAGAAAACTCACGACATTGAATGGCAGAAGTCAAAATTTATGACTTAAATGAGTGCGGCTATCGAATAACACAAACCCGTTCTGGACTAATAATTGTCCGTGCAAAGAAGAAGAGAATGTGCGACGACTCGCGTAGAATATTAAAGCCAACAACAGGAAAGTAATAGAGAAAGCCATTATCCACACCTCAAACGGAAAACAAGTGTCTTTATGTGTAAAATGTAACCGACCGTGGGNGTAATAGAGAAAGCCATTATCCACACCTCAAACGGAAAACAAGTGTCTTTATGTGTAAAATGTAACCGACCGTGGGTTTTCCGAAATAACTTTGGCATCAGCAGTCAAGTGTGCCAGTGCGAACGAGAACAGCCACGAGAAACATTTTTCCAGTCCGAAACAACTGGAAAGAGTTTGGAGAATACAATATTAGACATTTTTCGTAACCAAAGGTGCGCGAAGCAAATCATATGTGCAGGGGTAGATGAATGGACAATACCTTGCATAGAGTGTCACTGGAATTACCACACTGTGTGTCTCAGGGAAACCGAGCTCGCGGCCTTGGACAGCCATGGGAAGATTCGGCGCGATGAGTATGTGAGGACTGTGCGGACCACCGATTGGGACAATGTCATTAACACCGCGGGACATTTCGGGCGTGAATGGCGGGCACATGTACCTCGGGCAACGTAACCATGCTCCTTCACCGAAGACAGTGGGCATAGCAGCCAACACCACAGCCCAAGGGGGCACTCAACCAGAATGGAGGGAGCAACAGTGCCATGGGGAAAATCAATGGCGCCATACACCACACCTGGCTTTGTGTGGCCCCTGTAACACCAGGAGGTCAGAGCAACCCCAGTGGTGACGAGACCCACCANTGCTCCTTCACCGAAGACAGTGGGCATAGCAGCCAACACCACAGCCCAAGGGGGCACTCAACCAGAATGGAGGGAGCAACAGTGCCATGGGGAAAATCATTGGCGCCATACACCACACCTGGCTTTGTGTGGCCCCTGTAACACCAGGAGGTCAGAGCAACCCCAGTGGTGACGAGACCCACCGGAGAGATGGGCACGACACCAGCCCGGTTCCAGTCACTGCCAACCTTCGCTGGACAGACCAAGGAGGACCCACTGATGTTCCTGAGAGACATCACAGGACGACTAACCAGGTACTGTGTCAGTGAAGTGGAAAGGCCTAGCTGCATTGGGGGACAGTTATCTGGGGAGGCAAGTAGGCTGTGGCGGGCCATTGACCACTACGGCATGCAATGGGCCGACTTTAAAAGTGCCTTCCTAAGACAGTTCAACTCAGCATACATCTCGTTTCAATCTCAAAGTTGTGGCATGTTAGAACCACAGGGGGAAGTGTGAAACACTAACAGTATTTACCACGCGGAAGGTTAATCTCATCAAACATTTTTACTCAAAGATGCAGGACCCAGACATTATAGAGGTGATAGTCTCAATGGTGAGGTCAGAGTTCAAGTTGGCCCTGGCACATTTATTCCATAGAAATATATAGCAGTTCAAGAGGTATGTTGCCTTACTGACCAGGCCAACATGGATAAAGTGTATCATAGGGGAAGGGATGGGCCACATCAACAACGATTCAGGAATCACAATGCGAGGAGAGGGAATGCACAGCCATCAGCTGGACTTGGCAGGAGAGAAATGAGCCAGACCAAATAGCGGGACAGCGGAAGAGACAGACGGTTAAGCCCATACCAGCCCGTCCAGACACGGCAGTTAGGAGGGAAGGTCACCCTGCCAAGGTTAGCAGTACCACTGGCACGACGAGTGCCCTAATCTCGAATGCAGAAAACGAGCAAATGTTAATATTGGCAGGACACCAGCGGGAAACTAGCCAGCGGGGTAGGCGAGCCGAACGTTCACTACCCCAGTCCAAAACCTCAACAACCGCATAAGACAAGTCAACCTAAAGCCATAAGAAGACCCACTACACAACAAATCGTGATACAGCAGATAACCAGGGGCAACCACAGGTTGATCAGGATACCGATCACCCAAAATAACCTCCAGTGTCTAGCACTTGTGGACACAGCAGCATCACACAACTTTGTGAGAACAGGGTTCATGAATGAGGACGCGATAAGGCTGGCAAATCACACAGTACATCTCATCACACACCAACATACAGGGCAAACCCTCGGAGAAGTGTCCATCATTGTCCGAATTAGGGACGTAGAGACTACCACTACAGCCCTAGTGTTGGCGTACCTGCGGGAAGACACCATACTGGGCACACCCTGGCTCACGGAACAGTACACCATAGTAGAGCCAGCGGCCCACAGGATCCATTTTGGCCAAAAGGAACGACACACTCTTTATGAACTAGAACCACGGACCACTAGTTGCACACCAAGCGTCCAGCTGGACGAACTGGACGACGAGGTGCCAGAAGATTGCAGAAAATCCTCCAGGAAAGACGGGACATGTTTGCGGACGCTGACCCATTAAGGCGAACTACTATTGCAGAGCACTCCATACGATTGGAGCACGACCGCCTGTTTTCGCAGGTCCATGCAGTTACCAACCCCCCCCCAGTGTATTATCATCAAAAATCAGATTAGGGAGATGTTAGCTGAAAACGTCATCGAGCCCACACACAGCAAGTACAACAGAGCAATCACATTAGCGCCCAAGAAAGACTGAAGGTGTTGATTCTGTGTGTTCTTTCGTCCCCTTAATCTGATAACTCAAAGTGCACCACCACCATACATTAGTGTGAAGGATGCGCACACTAGGGAAAGCAAAAGTATTGACATCATTGGACTTGCGCAGCAGCTACTGGCAAGTCCCTATCAAGCCAGAAGATCGTCACAAAACAACATTCACCGCCCCTTATGGGCGATGCTTCCAATTATGTGCCATGCTGTTCGAGCTAAAGTGTTCACTGGCCACTTTCCAAGCCATGATGGTTCAAGTGCTCGATGGATATGTAGGGGATTTTACCCTTGCATACCTGGACGATGTGATCATCTGGTCCGAGAGCTGGGAAGATCACATAAAACACATGTCGTAAGTACTGGAGCTCCTAGCGATCAATAAGTTAACTTGTGCAAACCGGAAGTGCCACATAGGGAAACCCAGCATCCAGTTCCTTGGGTACCTAGTGGACGAAAAGGGCAGTAGGCCCACGCCGGAAAATTTTTTCCTCATCGACCAGCATGAGGCACCCATACCCTGCAAACAGCTAAGGAAGTTCTTCGGGTTGGTGAACTGGCTGAGGGAAAACATCAAGGATTTCGCAAATGTATCAGCCCCCCCCCCTAATAGACATGCTGTCCCCTAACCATAAGTTCCAGTGGAACAGTGAGCACGAAAGCTGCTTCCAAGAAGTGAAGAGAAGGTTCCGACAGTGCACAACTCTGGAACGTTACGACCCCAGTAGACACCTATACCTATAAACATATGCCAGTAAGAAGGACTTAGGCGCCGTACAATTTCAATTGGGCGACAACAATGAGCGCCAGATTGAGTATGGTAGCGCCAAGTTTGGGCAGACTGAGTGTCGTTACGATGTGAATGAGAAGGAATACTTGGCAGTGCTTTGGGCGGTGAAGCGCAATAGGGAATACCTCGTGTACCAGCACTTTACCCTACGGACCAACAACAGGTGGCTTCTCTAGCTTCATTCCATGACGGAAGCCAGTAGCAAACTCGCCCGGTGGGCATTGTTTTTGCAGTCTTGCGACTTTGTTGTGCAAGATGTCCCTGGAACAGAGAAACAACTGTCAGATGAACTGTCCAGGACACCAGGTACCGAAGTAGCCGTCGACAGGGATGAGTGGGACGACTTATTACCCCCCACGGTCAACCACATAAAAACAGGCAACAGGCAGGTAACCTGCAATACAATAGAGACAACCCAGACTCTGAACACAGGCTCGAGGAACTGAAGGCATTAGTGATCGACACCAATNCAACCACATAAAAACAGGCAACAGGCAGGTAACCTGCAATACAATAGAGACAACCCAGACTCTGAACACAGGCTCGACGAACTGAAGGCATTAGTGATCGACACCAATCAACGATGCACACAAACCCAGGAGAAGTTGATGAATATCCTGCAGGGAGATAGTGAGTCGTGGCGCATCCGAGACACACACATAGAAACCTGTCCACAGCATTTCGATGGAGCCTGGTGCCTTTATGTACCTGCAGGAGTACGAGAGAAAGCACTGAAGCACCCTCACGACAGCCATTTGGCCGGTCATCCTTGGGCAACCCAGATGGCAAGGAACCTTCACAAGCAATTTCACTGGCCAGGACCAAGCAGGGATATATGCAGGCATGTGAGGGAATGCATCCCCTGCAATCACTTCAAAAGTAAGAAAAAGGATGGGGTGCCACAACAACCCAGGGTGCCAAAGGAACCGTTCGAGACTGTGTCACTGGATCTCATGGGCCTCTACCCCCTGCCACACTTCCTCCGGGTAAAGGTTCATCCTGGTCGTGAGCTATTCATTCTCCAGGTGGACCATAGCGTACCCAGCGCACAAGCATGCACGATTGTAAGAACAATGGAAACATCAAGGAACACCGGATCTCAAGCAGGGCAAAGAACTTCTGCACCGGGTTCACCCAGAAATGGAATGGACCGCACACGGCGGTAAAGCTGCTGGGGTACACCACATACCACATCAGACTATGCAGCAGGAGGGGGGCTGCCTTCCACCGCGACGACCTCAGATTGGCAGTGGGGACGACAATCATCATGATGCCTGGTCAGCAGGTTGTCGAGCACCACCAGAGCAACGTAACAGTCGACGACACATGGAAAGTTGAGATGCAAAGCCCCCACAGCAATGGCAGAGTTCTCCAGCGCCTCTTCTCCGCCACGACGCCCGGCGTTTCATTGCCCACAGAGGACGTGGAGGAGGAAGAGATACCCGAGAGAGGATTGCCGCAGCCACCATGCATCAGCACCACACACAACACTGCAGGCCTGGAAGGGTCACCCAGCAGCATCATGATGCCCTGCATCTGGACGCTGGACAGCAGGGACGCTGCCGATGGCGAGCCAACAGACACACCTGTGAGACAGAGCTTCCAACAGGGCAGCCCTCTGGATGGCTCATCCGCAGCACCCTCAACAGGATCAACAGCGGGGACTTCACTCCAGAGAACGTCGACAAAAGCGACAGGGGAGTGTAACAAGGTTTCTCAGCCTTTCACTAGAGACCTCTCCTCCACCCTCGCTAACATCCACATCATGCCGACGTCCACACTGCAGCAGCAGCAGCCAGGAGGAGTCAGAGGAGGAGGGGTCTATCACCCTTCTCTGCCGCTTCAAGCGGCCATGTAAACAGACCTGCCTGTCATATACCAGGTGTGTTGGGGCAACCCCCGTCACCATCTGCATGCCAAGGAAAACCCCAGCAGCAACAGGAGTCAGCTCCCAGAGGCGCGGACCTTATTTACTGAGGCTCCGCCACCAGCTGAAACTACCTACTACATGCTGTGCCTAGCAGCGTAGTGGGACACCTGAGAGACTGCGCAGTCAAACGGTCACCAAAGGAGGGGCCATTTGACGTGAACCGCAGGTTCACGAGCTCCTTTTGCCCACTCTGACTGCTGCTTGCCATTCTACTACACCAGACGCACCACACCGAGGGTTTGTGGGCAACAGTGAGAGTGTTCATAATTTCATCAGTCTTTATAATTGCAGCAGTGTTCATAATAGCATTAGTGTATTAAATCAGGGTATCGAATTGCATCAGTGTTAGTAATTTCATCATTGTTCATAATATCAGCAGTGATCATAATTGTATCACTTTATTCAATCAGGATATCTAATTGCACCAGTGTCATTAATTGCATCAGTGTTCATAATTGTAGCAGTGTACATTATAGCATCAATGTATTCAATCAGGGCATCTAATTGCACCAGTGTTATTAATTACATCAGTATTCATAATTGCATCAGGGTATTTATTCAGTGTTATAAATGTATCAGTGTATTTAATTATAATCGTAATTGTCATTATGGAAGACAGTCGACACTGCCACAGCCAGGGACATTTGAAATTGTACAATATGCTATACTGTGGCTGGTAAAATGGAAACGTTTAGGATTAATATAATCATTTTTATTGTGTATTTATATAAGGAAAAATTGTGCCGTCTTAGGTTAATTAAATTCTTGTCACCTCTATCTCATAATCATTTTTTAGTGTATATTGTGCTTCATCATTTCGCCGCTTGGCGTTGCTGTGCTCAATTAGCGGAAGCCGGCCCAGCCTTCCGCCCAGTTCTCTTCAGCACTTGAACGCATCAAGACGTGTNGTCTTAGGTTAATTAAATTCTTGTCACCTCTATCTCATAATCATTTTTTAGTGTATATTGTGCTTCATCATTTCGCTGCTTGGCGTCGCTGTGCTCAATTAGCGGAAGCCGGCCCAGCCTTCCGCCCAGTTCTCTTCAGCACTTGAACGCATCAAGACGTGTAAGTCTCTCGCTCTGCAAAGGCCTTCGGTGTCAACATCTTAAGCTGAACTCATATTCACTGCAATATACTTCACTTCATGAACCGGATCATTAATTTTATTTGTTATAGCGCCGAGGGGAGAGCATCGTTATTCTCATTGGAGCGTTTTCACGCAATCGGGTTTCACATTATAAAGCCATGTGTTCACAGTTTTCCGGGATGTTAAGGCCACGTTTTGTGCTAAAGTTGTGTGTTTATTAAGGAGTCGCAAGGAATAAATAACTCTACAAGCATCATAAGTGTTTCATTTGTAATTTAATTAAGGCGAGCGTGTTGGCGTACAGTCTCGACATCTTATGTGACAGAGTGTTAACCAGAGACCCCTAGGCTTTCGACCGAAACGACTCTCATTTCATCAACTCACTGCAGAGTTGTGGCGCCGGGCACACATTTACTACATTATGAGTTTTGGTAACACCATGCGTCAAGTTGGCTATCCCAACTAGGGACGAGTATTTCTCCGAGTCATTGCTTGACCACATCAAGTTTTCAATTATATATCAGGTAAGTAATCGCAACCGTACTTGCAAAAGTTAAACACACTGAAATTGTTGATTTAGAAAGTTATGCGGAAAACATATCACTATATACAACATAATTATTGTGCAATATTTATGTTTTATGGTATACATCCACAGAATTTATATATGAGTACACCAAACAACAGTATTATCGGGATTGTGCACTTCTGGACTCACATGGCCCCTGCTTGTACACAACAATAGACAGCAGTTTTAATATGTGTTTACGNATATGTGTTTACCTGCCAAATTCCCAAATGCAAAAATAACAAAAATATATGAAAAATTCGTTTCATTCAACCAGTGCAGCTACAGCGGCAAGGAAAATTGCATCAAAATCATTTAATTCAACCTGATATTATGAAAAGACTGGTTGACAGTGAGCATTTCATTCAACTGGCGTAGCTACACTGGTTAAATTTGGTACAGTAAAATTTGCACATGCTCTGGAGAAAGTGTAGTCGGTGTAGAGTAATACATTGTGCGCGAAATTTGTATGTATCTGTAGAATAATTTGTGCAGTGTAAATGAAGGTTGTTTTAATTGTTGATTATAACAGTGGAATAGCAATGGTTACTAGTAATGATGAATATCCTGTATGAGTATAAGAGAATACCTCAACTTTGATGGTCTATAATATCAAAACCAAACGACTTACAACCTTGATTGACCAATAAAATATACTATGGATCCTTGAAATTTGTTTAATATACATTCATAAATGTTCAATGTGACCACCATTAGCGGCCCGAACGACATCTACGAGATCATAAAACTTGTTCCACGCTCTTGTCAGCATGTTTGATGTTACCGTTTACTATAGACAGCCTTACGAAGGTGATTGTTGTATGAACAATACAGGTTACAGCTTGTGCAGGCTCCTACCGAAAGAGATAAAGAACTGAGATGTGATATTTGCGTGTTCATTCTTTCCTAGAACGAGGTAGATGATGCCTTCGTGTCTAAGGTGGTTTTTAGGCATGAATCAACGTTCCATACAAATGGTAAGGTGAACGTGCACAACGTGCAGATATGGGGTCAGTAATCTCCACATTAAACCACCATACATGAGCATGCTTCCTCCATAACGAAGGTGTATTTGTGCTGTATCCAAAGACACTGTCTTCAGTATTTTTTTTTCACAAGCCCACTTTTACTAGAATCCCTTATTAGGACATGCTTAAAGAGTGGTTGTTTCCCGAGTAAGAAGAGGCACCGGGGGACTTCATTTTCCAGCAAGATGGTGCATCACCCCATTGGCACCTAGCTTTTCGCGGATACCAGAACGTTACTTTGCCGCAACGCTGGATTGGTCGAGGAGCAGCTGGTAACCAGGCTCTTCATTACTGGCCCCTAAGAAGCCCAGATCTTACCCTGTGTGATTTATTTCTATAGGGTTATATATGGGTCAAGTGTTTCGCCCACCATTGCTGGCTAACATTTATGACCTCAAAATGAGAATTATGGATGCCATCCAAATCGTATCACCTGACATGCTGACAAGAGTGTGGAATGAGTTTGATTATCGCGTAGATATCGTTCGGGCCACTTGTGGTTCATACTTTTAATGGTAATGAATGTAAAGTAAACAAACTTCACAGCTCCATGGTTTAAGTGATTGTTCAATCAAGGTTTTAGGTCATTTCGTTTTGATATTGTAGACCCTTCAAAGTTGGGGTATTCTTTAATACTAATACTGTATGTCCACTTCAATTAAGAGCAAGTGTTAAATGTGGAAATTCAAATATTTCCACGTCGTAGTATGGAATATATCCTCAACACTTCACAGTTGCTGCTTGCTCATGTAAGATATGCACAGTGAATTGTTAGTAAATGTTAATACTTTTAATGTTAAAGGCATGCTGGTTTGTTGAGAAACGCATCTCTCGAATTGAACTACGAACTTCAATCATTCCAGGTATTTCTGTCGTTACATGTGTACATGCGAAATAACAAGGAACTGGTACAATTTTGCGTATGCACATTTCGATTTTGGAACGAAAAGCTATGACGGAAATATAACATATGTTTAATAAAAATTGTGTAAATATTTATCCGAATGAAAAATCTTTCAGAGACTAAACTCATACCAACAACAGTACATATTTTCAATACTGTGCTACATCTCTACAGGAATGTAAACAACAAAGTAGTTTATTTCAACTGTGCCGGTTTACTAACACCAGAATACAAATCTTGTTTAGAAGCACAACTCACCGTATACAACATTTATGATATNCATATGTTTAATAAAAATTGTGTAAATATTTATCCGAATGAAAAATCTTTCAGAGACTAAACTCATACCAACAACAGTACATATTTTCAATACTGTGCTACATCTCTACAGGAATGTAAACAACAAAGTAGTTTATTTCAACTGTGCCGGTTTACTAACACCAGAATACAAATCTTGTTTAGAAGCACAACACTTCACCGTATACAACATTTATGATATAATGAAATGAAATCTTAAAGCAGGACTATTTAGTAGTTATTCTATTACCGCCGTCGGTGACGGTTCTGAATTTGTGGACCTCGGCTTCGGGGTTGCGACGTCCTTTTAGTGGGTGTCTTTAAATTATTCGTCGAGTTCAATGATCTTTCTTTTTTTGGATATTTAGCATTATGATGATTGTGCAGCTTTTTAGATTTACGTTCGATTTTTGTGGTATCCACTGGGTGCATAAGCTATAGCCTAAGGCCATGCTTTTAGTGCCGTTTTATATGCAAAAAAAGTAAATCGCATAATCGAAACCTATCTGTTCATCAGTAAAAGAGACATTCGAATATTAATGTTTAGGTTCAAATCAGTTAATCTACAACTTCTATCTAAAGTCTCGAAAATTAGGTGGATCTAGTGGATATACACAATGACATCAACCGATGAATTTTCGAACACTCGCTGAAAAATACAAGTTAACCCACTCTCAACTTGTAATTTTAAAGCTTTCCAAAATATACAAATATTACAAAAGTAATTTGTGCATGGAGGTTTACAAATGGGTGATGAAAACTTTAGAATTTATGTGAAATTGCCTTAATATATTAATACAGGCAGACGAAAACATCGCTAAAAATCTATCTGATGTACGAAATAAGCCTCAACCTGTGTACACTGGTGTGTCAACCAGGCAGAAGTCTTCAATATATAATTACAAACAGATTTTTGGTACCTTGGCGTGACGTCACAACGAATGGTGCAGGTTCCTTTGTTGAACCTCACTTGCTAACTAGTTTGTTCTATCGGAGATTTGTTACATATTTTGTGTTGTTATAAAATGGTTATTAAATAGTTGTGATATATGTGTACACAAGAGAATAATGGAACGGTCTGGAGTAGTGATATTGAAATTGGAGCCAGGGTGTAATGAAATGTTAGTTAAGGTGAGTTGAAATTGTTATGAATATTCCCAACAGCCTAATTGGCGGCAATTGCCGTTGCACAGTGTGCTATGTAATTTGATTCTAATATACTGTAAACTTCAAGTTCGTACCTTAATTTAGGAAAATATCCAGAGTAGCGGTTTTTCTGTAAAAAAAAAAACCCCTGAAAAGTGGTATATTTACACACTGTTAATTGCGCGGAACACTAATATGCTAGGGGCATTAACGTCCCACTAATTTTTTAATATGTGCCTACCTAACCCCATGATAAGTGAATCACTATTTTAAACTAATCTAAGATAGCAGGGTTTAGGTCATTATCAAGTGTAGGGGCTTTTCTGTAAAAAAAAAAAAAAAATCCGAAAAGTTGTATATTTCCATTCTACTAATTATGGAGAAGACGAATATACTAGGGTCATTAACGTCTGACCAATTTCGTGATATGTGCCCACCTAACCTAACTGAACCTAACCCCACGACAAGCGAATCACTATTTGACATTTTAAAACTGAAGTAAGATTTTATGTTGTTAATCTAATCTTAGATAGTACGGTTTTAAACTAACCTAGGATAGTAGGGTTTTAAAATACGCTGGGATTTTATATAACCTTGGATTTTAGTGTTTTACACTACACCAGGCTTTTAGTCTAATATAGGATATTAGGGTTTTAAATTATGCTAGGTTTTTAGGTTAATCTAGGATTTTAGGGCTTTAAACTACGCTAGGATTTTAGTCTAACCTCGGATGTTGCAGTTTTACACTTCCTATAGGCTTTTAGTCTAATATAAGATTTTAGGTTCTTAAGTTATGCTAGGATTTTAGGGTTTTTTAACAGCTAAACATACTGGAAATCTATGAATCAACTCACCCATTCAACTGCAATACATCTTACGTCAATCGCCAAAAAACCACAATTTAATAAAACATAATGTAACACCTGCCACATAGACGAATATTACGCGCAGAAGAATTCTTTATTGCACCCTCCAATCTTAAATCACAACTCTTCGCACGGTAGGGATTCGGACGCCACAACTCACAATCGCAAAAAACATCCACACTATCTGGATTCTGAACTGATACTAATGGCTTCTCAACGTCTACGTAAAATCCCACGATGAAGACGTATACAGTAAACAGCCAATAAGGTGATGACACGATGCACATTTGTTCACATCACTAATGCATTACTTCACCAAATATTACGGCGTCCAACGTAAAAAAAGAGGCAGGCCGCTCGTTCTATTAACTATTTTATTTAATACATTCAACTTATTTTAACATTACACCCTCCTGAATATCCACGGCCGGTAGGTAGTGTTGGAAACAGCGATGCGCAGCCATTAAACTTGGCGGCCGACGTAAACATAGGGGCCGGATGTGCTCATACTTTTGACAAATTTTTTAAATATGTTCTACTTATTTTAACATCAAGCCTTCTTCAATATTAAAAAGGAAAGCTGTGTAGAACCTATTAATGCTACTTTTGTTGGTCTAGGACGTTTCCTTCAGAAAAGCAGTGACACTAGATAATTACCGGGTTTTAAACTAACCTCAGATTGTTTGTTTTAAACTAACCTATGTATTTGGTCTAATCTAGGATGTTAGGGATTCAAAATAACCGTAAAACACACCGGAAGAATACGAATTAACTCGCCTAGAGGAGACAGGTACATTTCCTCTGTCGTCGGCCAATTCAACTGTTCTACAGCTTACCTCACTCGACGAGTCTCAATACCCTAGGATCGTCTGTGTGCGTAAATTATTAGTAAAACTTGCGGCGTACTACCAGTATACATTATAATGTTTTATATGGCTATAGTCAAACACGAAGCCTACATTTCATTGGTTGTGATAACTAAACAAGTGCCTTGTAGACTACATCATTCACTAGAGCATACATTAGGTATTTGTTGTTTGAAACTGTGACATTATTTGGGTCTTAAAAAAGTTTCCATTTCTGTTACATAAACTGAAAGACACTTCTTAATTTTCTTGTACAACGCCAACAAATTGAACCTGTATTGATATCGCTACCAGATGTAGGTTCAGAAATATCAAACCCAAACTGTAGCTTACGTTCTGGAATGTGAAGAATGTTTATAATTAGTGGAGCTCTTGTTCAGTATTTAATTATTGATGCAGTGCTTGTAGTTTTATATTATTAAGTGACTTGGCTACTGCAATTTGTTAAAAATCATTCAGTGGAAAGTAACTTTTATCAATTGTTAAACCACTCGGTTTACTTGTAGAATAAAGTTGTATAGAGTTAGTAACCGTTAAAGATATAGATTATATAATCAACAAATCTGTAGAATCCTAAGAAGGGAGAAGGGGGGGGTGTCTTAAGCATTTATAGCACGGGACATGTTTGTTACTGCCGGCCGCCACTGCTCACAGCTGTATGCCTGTATTAGTGAAGCAAAGCCCAACACACTGTAACACCTCAACCAACTTGTACTCTAGACAAACCATGCCTTTATTACTCAACTTTTCTTTTCATAAGTGGATATTTAATAATCAGAATTGCTGTAGAATGTAACAAAAAGTAGCCTTCCATTAATTTCTAATTTTGTTATAGCTTCTAATTTGTGGAAACAACAAAACTCGAGATCTTTATGTTAAGTACAAGAATTCAATACAAAGTTGCTGCTATCTTGTTACAAATAATCCTCTCTTTAGATACTAATATTGAACAGTGAATAACTAGAGACTAAAATTGCAAAACTACATTTTATCTAACACAACTCCATTGCTATCATATTGTAAGTTTTCAAGCTGTCGACTTATACAAAATCACACTTAGTTTACCTCTGAAGCTAGGGGCTGCGGTGGTGTAGTTGTTAAACTAGCTCACCTCCCACCCAGGTGAACTGGGCTCAAATCCTGACAGGGCCACTCCCGGATTTTTGCATGTGGGAANTGTATGCCTGTATTAGTGAAGCAAAGCCCAACACACCGTAACACCTCAACCAACTTGTACCCTAGACAAACCATGCCTTTATTACTCAACTTTTCTTTTCATAAGTGGATATTTATTAATCAGAATTGCTGTAGAATGTAACAAAAAGTAGCCTTCCATTAATTTCTAATTTTGTTATAGCTTCTAATTTGTGGAAACAACAAAACTCGAGATCTTGATGTTAAGTACAAGAATTCAATACAAAGTTGCTGCTATCTTGTTACAAATAATCCTCTCGTTAGATACTCATATTGAACAGTGAATAACTAGAGACTAAAATTGCAAAACTACATTTTATCTAACACAACTCCATTGCTATCATATTGTAAGTTTTCAAGCTGTCGACTTATACAAAATCACACTTAGTTTACCTCTGAAGCTAGGCGCTGCGGTGGTGTAGTTGTTAGACTAGCTCACCTCCCACCCAGGTGAACTGGGCTCAAATCCTGACAGGGCCACTCCCGGATTTTTGCACATGGGAATCATGCTGGACAATGCCGCTGGTCGGTGAACTTTGATGTTAAAGACTTCCCAAATCTCTTCTTTCACCTCTGAAGCTTATAACACACATACACATTAGATTGAAAATATCCTGAAAATATAATGTTATCTGTTTAAAGTTTTGTTAACATATTTTAACTTTGCAAAGTATTATATCTCAAACATGATAAATTTATGTAATTTATTCATAGCCTCTTAGCCTCTATAATGGGCAAGAAGTATGTACACTTCAGAAAATGAAATGATTCACACCTATTCAAATTGAAACTTAAAATTTCATATAATTCAAATGATAGTTCAAAATCACTGACATGTTGTTAAACAATAAGGTTTGGTCATGGATCAGCTAACCAACAGCAACATTTTAAGCTAATTGAACTAGCTGTAATACAGCATGAAAAGGTGACCAGTTCAACGCTGAATGAGTAAAAGGTAAGTACAGATTGGTAGAATATACTTGCTGCAGCCATTAATAATGTCCACACTTATGTATTCAACCAAACCCACTGCCTATCTCACTTCAGTACTAATATGAACCTCCTTTTTTAATCAATTACAAATTCTGACAATATTCACTCATAAAATTTACTTTAAATGTCTCTTCATTTACGAGAATACATTCAGCTTAATATGACACTTCCTTAAACTATTACTTTGTAAAAATTATGTAACATAAAATAACTCTACACAGATACACTAAATCAGAGAATTTTCTATCTTTCATTCTTTTTCTTCCTCCTTTCCCTACCATTGTCACTCATAATTTTTTCTCTTTACTTTTTGCCCGCAACCTTCCTCGTACTATATTTCATTATTTTTATTTTCTCTGCTATCCTAACTCTACCCTTTTTTCTCTACTACGGGAAGGTCCTGTCTCTCTCGTTTCTTTCCCCTTACAATCTTTCTCGCAAACAATATATTGTGTACAATGAACAAGTCTGCGACTTTCTTTGTCTGCATTGGGTTTACTTGGAATATCATTAAGTCGTATCATTCTAGAGAACCCGCCATTTTCTCAGTAAGATTGAACTGCCCCAGTTGTCCTGGCAATGGTGCCACGAGAAATGTAAACATTCCTAGATAACCTGTAATGGTGCAACACGTGTGATACTAGCCTCTGCTTTACTTCCTCACGATTGTGATGTTTCCACCTCCCCATCTCAAACAGGAGCTTAGCNTAGCCTCTGCTTTACTTCCTCACGATTGTGATGTTTCCACCTCCCCATCTCAAACAGGAGCTTAGCCATCCTCCTGAAACACCTCTCCAAAAGGCACACTTGTTTAGCAAATCAGCTATTGCCATTACCAAACAATGAAAACTATCAGTCTGCCTCAGCAACTGATTTTTACTCAGGTACTGGTTATTCAAAATTTACCTCAACATTTCCACTAGTTACCCTGCTGCTTTACTGTCTCTAATGTAAATGTAGGTTCACTAATACCTTTGTTTACCCTTTCACATACATACAACCTATAATAACTTTCTTGTTTGTCACATTCAGTTGTAAACGCCTTGCTTACCTTGTTGTGTTCAATATTATTAACCCGAGTTTGGCTCTGTACAATCACATATACGCTTTGATTATTATAATCTGGGTCAACTAATGTGGGTACATTTTCCAATCTTATCTTTCCTGACTCAACCCTGTTAGTTTTGTAGCGTTGTAAATAACTCTTGTGTTTTTTCTTGCTTTTTTCTGCTCATTACCTAATTTCTTGTCTTGATTTGTATTTAATCACCAGAATTCCTGGTCAGTTCACCTAGTACTTTGTTCATTACCCTTGACATCCTGTTTAAGGCCATGCTGGATCTAAGCCATCTTCAGACACGGGATAGGCGTTTACATGTAAAATAAGTTGTTTGACTACTTCCTTATTTTTTGTGATACCGCTTTTGNTAGGCGTTTACATGTAAAATAAGTTGTTTGACTACTTCCTTATTTTTTGTGATACCGCTTTTCTTGTTTGTGGTTAAACGTCTAACACGAAATTTCTAAGATTCTTACACTTATATACTGATTGAAAGATTTGCATGGAGACAGTTATCAGGATATATATCCAATCCTCTTAATAGCTTTATAGCCTTGTTCCCTGAGATGAGCTGTCAGAA
>NQII01005154.1:3332-165602 GCA_002778355.1 Clitarchus hookeri | reverse complement strand
CTGGTAACAATCCGGCTGATGATGTCGATGAAATTCAATTAATTAAGTAATGAAAGTTTTACAATACCTTTTTGCGCGATTTTCTATTGGTAAAAGCATCAATTATATCGTCGTATGAAATCTTGTTAATTAGTTCTGAATGTATGCACAAAAGAGCTAAGGCGTTTAGTTTTTCCTGGCTTAAGGTAGATCTTAGATAATTTTTCACCCGTTTTAAGCAAGAAAAGCTTCTCTCACCCGAACAATTTGTCGCTGGTGTACATAGAGCCATGCGAACTGCTATATCCAAGTTTGGATAAACTTTTTGAAAATTCTGTTTTCACAGGAACGAAGATAGACTTTTCAATGATCCAGAATCTGGTTTTACCAAAATTCTTTCAGAAGAAATGTGGCATTGAAAATGTATGCATTCTTGAACTAAGTCAGTCTCTAAATCATTATGATAAATTTCTTCCAAGAAAAGGGTTTTTTTCCGTAAGGGTTGATGATGACAATTCACTCGTTTTGGTCAGAAATGAAAACTTTTCATTGAACCTGTTGTAGGCCTCCTGCCGTTTTTCTAATTCGGATACGAGTCTATCAATGAGGACGAGAAATGTGTTAACCCTGAAAGTATCACTCGCAGTCATTCTCATTTCTTCATCGGGTTTTTCATCATAATTTTTTTTCCTTTTCGGTTGTCTTTTTCCCCATGTCTTTTGTATACTGCTTCGACACGCTTAATTCCATCGCCTTTTGTTCGAAATAATTAAAATTTTCTCGTTCAGCTACGGAAAACTTGCAAAGATATTCGTAAAGATCAGCAACAGTGATCAAATCTACGGTAGAAGCCTGAATTTGAAAATCCACTTTGTTAATTCTTTCCAAAAAAACATTCCACACAACAACCATTACCACCGTTTCCAGTTTTACTAAATTCAAAAGTATTCCCGTAGCTTCGGCTCGCATTACAGGCTATTTGGTACAATCATTCTTGATTGATTCCAAAGTTTTAAGGACTTTGTGCCAACAATCTCTCAAACTTCTACATGTGTCCTCTCTAGCTGACCAACGTGTCAGATTTACTCTCTTTAGCGTTTTCCCTTTCCCGATTTCAGTCATTTATTTTTGCCAGCGCTGTGTCGAACTTACAAAAAAAAAGTAGATTTCTTGAAGCAACATGATGAAGTGACAAGCTTCTGTGCAAGATTCAGCAGACGCAGTTGCCACTAAATTTAAAGAGTGGGCAGAGCAAGGAACGAAAAAAGCAAAAGGTGCTTGGCTTTGAATTTGAGCCTGTAAGCCATTGTACACACCAGACATGTTCGCGGCGTCATCATATGATTGTCCACGACAGTCTTCAATATTTATGCCCAGTGTTGAGTTCCGAAATAATGGCAGAAAACATTTCTTCAGCTTTATGTCCCACTGAGGGCAAAAACTTGAGAAATCTTTCACACGGTTCGCCTGTTTCCAAAACGTATCTAATGACGAGGGTAAGTTGGTCCACATGTGCTATATCTGGTGTTGAATCGATGATTAAGGAAAAATATTTCGCCCTTCTTATCTCGTCTCCAATGTGTTTTAAGACTTTATGACCCATCAAGAGAATAAACTCATCGCAAACGGTCTTTGATAAGTAACTGGTACTTCCAGATCCTTGATTCCCAAATCGTTCAATATGACTGGCTAAAAAAGGATCGAATTCAGCTAACAGTTCCAAAATCATACAATAATTTCCGTTATGCGGATCACCGAACTTTTCATTTTTTCCTCTGAAAGCGAGGCCTCTTGAACACAGTCGCTTCACTACGGCAACAACCCTCTTCAGAACGTTTCTCCAATAAGTAATTTCTTCATCAATCTGGACATGCAGTAAATTATCGAGTCGGCCATCAATCTCACTTCTAACTTTCAAACTAAGGATACTAGATTTATGACGCGCAGAGTTTTCATGCTGAGCTACTCGGTGTTCTGCATTTTTCCAGTCATTAAATCCTTCGTTCTCAAACTGAGTCTTATTCTCCAATGGACCGAATGCCAAACAGGGCCCGCAATATACAGATCTTTTACTTTCAGAATAAACCAGCCAATTTCGGTCATTCACTTCATTATTTTTCATTTTTCTTTGGAAGATACTCACTGGCAAGAAACGACGCTGATCAGCATATATTTTTTCACTTTTAGAGAAGTCACAAGACTTGTTTTGATCGAAGCCGTACCTTGCGATAATCTCCCTTAAGGTATCGTTGATTTCCCATAAAGCTGGATCTTTGTTTAGATTTACTGTTGTTTGCACTTGGTCATTACTTAACGTCTGATTCTGATACGCATCTTCAATTGTTATACTTATTGATGATTCCTCTACCGCCTCTACGTCAAAAACATAAATATCCGTTTTTTCAAAAGTATATGGTGGTTGATGACTGTTATTGTTGGGCCACAGAGTTCAAATCCGTTTCATCTTTTCCAGATTGTATTCTGTCAGTGCATGTTGTTGAAGTTCCTGGTCCTTCAACACTACTTGCACTTCCACTTTTAAAAAAGCTGTCAATTTTTATCGTTTTACGTATAATCTGTTCTTGTTCTTCTTTTTTCATTTCGGCCTTCTTTTTATACTCAGCTCCACTAAGTCTCTTTCTCCCATCACTCATTCTAACAATTTCTTGGATTCCAATAACTGAAATAAAAAGGATTACATTGGGAGTTTTATTTTCCGTACATCCTTTTTTCAGACTTCAGACATTGAATAATTACCTAACATAAGTACCAGAAATTTATTTAAGTATGATATAACAAAAAAATCGAAATTTCTTTGCATAGCTTCCGAAACAGCTATTTATGAAGTTAAATTACGTCTTACTGATTCGTTACGGATGATTTATTGTAATATATTATGATTACTTACCTACTATAAGTTTCTACTCCCCGGTGATATTATGATATGAAATTATTCATACAATCCACGAAACACTTTGAAAAATTACAGCACACAACCAGAAAAAGTAAATACGGGACGGGACTTGCCCGTTTGTATCGCCAGCCGCCGCTCTATATCTATCTCTCTGGAACTCAATCCCAGCACGCGGCGTGTGCCTACAACAGCACGACCCCGCTTCGGCTCCCGCGGCGGCCGCGCCGCGCTGCGCTCGTGCAGTCAATTCGGCCAGACACACTTAGCGAACGGTCATGTCATTCGTTCCCGCGCCGTAACCAAACGCGACTACGCAAATTGTAGAAACATTTATCTAAGTGGTGGAACATATTACATGTTGAATTGTTTGTGTGGACCTAATAACATTTAGGTATATAAATACGAATCTTTTTAATTTCTGTAAGACATAAAAAAAAATTTGGCCCCAAATTTGCCGCCACTAAAATCTGCCTCCCTAGGCTCCAGCCTACTCAGCCTGCTGGTAAATCCGCCACTGATTAAAACTATTATTCACTCAATAGAGATGACACTGCTACGTAATGAGGCAAATAGGTTAAAAAAAAAATATATAAAGGCAAATAGCTATACGCATTTATCAACAAATGCATATTGCGCGAGTATCGAGCGCTGTGCATTATATTAGGCGAAAAATTTTCCATTGTGAAGTGCGAGAACTAAAAGGACAACACTGCCACACACTGACGCTAACTGATATAAAAATAAAATGTAAATGAAAGTAGTTAAAAAACACTTACCAACCTACACATTCACATATTACACATGCAAGTCTCTTTACGAGAGAAATTCAGCTACACAATACAAGGTAACAATTTATTTCGGTTAATACACGAAGCTGTAAATATTAGCATGTCTCTTTAAAATATTGCTAAGTATAAACTGGTTTTGGTAAAGATATCGCTTCTGTCTACACTACTCACTCTTAGGTCTATAAAAATCAATTCGTACCACCATACATAGCATAGAACTTCTTTCTCTCGTTCTAGAGGACAAAGTGAAAATGATGGAATGCTGTACGAGTTGTCAGAAAAGTTAATCAATTTCGTGGCATATGGAAAGATTAAATCACTTGCAGCACTCGACAAAGATACCGAACTTGTGTACCTGTCTAAAGAATTCCTTCTTGCAAATGCACGAAACGAAATAAAATCCTACTACAATCACCTACCTGCATATCTGCAACAGGACGAAGAGATTCTTGGCTGTCTCCCATTCCTAGAATGTTTTCAATGTACTGCTACAATTACACAGACACACCACTTCGTCAACTTTGCAGGAGAGACAGTGATCGACCTGATAAGGTAAACTTTTCCGTCTGCACCTCACAGGCAGCAGTAATCTACTGAGGCAGTTCAAGATGGGCATTGAAAACTACCATGCAGTGTGAACAGTATACAAGCTGGCATCATGTAAAAATGGATGTAGTTTTATCGACGAGCATGGTTGTGGAAACCAGGTCAATACGACTACATTCACCTAGTAGGATGGTGTACTCGGCTACAATATGTGGATGGAATCAATAGTTGAAGTCTTAACATCAGTAACACCATCGGCATCGTCAACAGGTTTTTATGGCCCGAAGGTCGGCCACCCTCCATCCTCCCTCACTGAGTCTGTACCATGATATGTCAGTCAGTGCACAGCACTTTCTACCCTTCTGGTCTTGTCTTCGTGTCTATTCTGTGCCACTTTTCACCCTAATCTGAAAGTTTTCTCCTATTCTCGTGAGACCTCCTCTGCACTGTGTTCTCAGTTGCGCACCACCTTATACCCTGCGAAGCACTTTGTGTGGTTGAAGTTTCTACACCTGTAGGTCTTTATGGCATCTCTCTTTTATTGTTATAGATAGAATTCCCCACCTCTTTATCATTTACAAAATTCACGAGGTTCGTGAGTTCTTCTATGTTCCTTGTAACATTGTTTGTTGCAAGTACCATTCTGTACTTATATTCAGGGTATGGAAAAATCACATTTTGTCCACCTTGCATGTCCTGTATTAATGTAGCAATTGCTGCCAAATATAGAGTCATGTCTTTGATACTTACCACTCTTAACTTGAACTCATACTCTCTATTCGTGGCTTCCACTGTCCTCCAATGTGACTTTCTGCTTAGGCAGATACACAGAAACAGGTTCTTCAGTTAAGATGGTCGGTTCCTCTTTGAGGTTGAATACCTTCTAGTCGTCTTCCTGGCTTACTTTCTTCCACAGATCTTGAGGAAATTTTGACTTTGGAGCCTGAATAGTCTTTTCATGTCCCATGACTGCTATGACGATATAACTGTCATCCATATTTATTTCGCTTCTGAACCTCCGCTGGTGTTATCTTTGTCGGCTTCCTTTCTATTCAGTTGCCACTGCTGATAACTTGTGCAGTTTTCGTATATTCTGGAAACCCTTTCGCTGATGTAGATGACCAGGTGCGCCTGATGAACTGCCATCTACTATCTGTATCACCTTCGTTACGCACGTCACCAATCACTGATACTGGAAGAAGAATCTACTCTGTGTAGTTCCCCAGCCTCCTGCAGGTTTTCAACTTCTATCCATGTCCTTCTTCCCAAGTCATGAGCGAACATCTCGAGGATTCGAGAGTTCCACTCCACATCATTGCCATTTGGTGGTCCATAGTGTCAATCCCATATTCCATGAGATGCATCTGTGCAGCTATTATCAGGTCTTCTATCTTGCCACATTTATACGATACATGCTGGACAGAGTCTTTCACCCGACACACCTCGCACAAGGGTGAGTCCACTTACACAAACTGGTGGAACTTGTGCTTGTAATTTCCACGACTTTTATTCAATTGGGCGATGTAATGGGAAATCCTTATCCATTAATTTTTGTACCTTTCCCTTAACCAAGGAAATACCCGGTACAATACTCTTTTATTGCTCGAGTTGTACTATCTGTCTTGCCATTTTGTATTGGCATATCTCTGTATTCTCTCTTTTGCAAGAGAGTTGGTCTTCTTCCTCGGAACTCCTCAAACAACTCGCATCCTTTCCTTACCAGTTTTTCTATCGCAAGAAATCCGATCAGCCTACAAGTGCATTAGTCGACGTTTCTTAAGCTTTAGTTACAGTTAGAAGCACAGAACTTTGGGCTTTGTTAAGGTGTGTCTGAACCATTAGTTGAGACGTTCTCTGATGCCAAACAGATGTATCATAAATCATTATTGCCCGGAATACTGTCTTGTAAATCATCACCATGGTACCGAATGCAAACCCAAGTACACCGGTAGAGCTTCTCTCGTCCTAGATAAGAGCGCTTATGCTTTACTACATACATATCTCATGTGGCTCACGAATGTCAGCCCATTGTCCAGCATAACTCCCAGATATTTGTATTCAGAAACAAATACCAGAGGTATCCCGTGAAATCTCATTGTAGGCCATCTCCTGCTCAGTTCTCCTTTTAACATCATAGTCGATTGAGAACTACATCTTTGTGGACACCGACCATTGCTGAATACCGCTCATGATTTGTTTCTGCCTTCTCTGTTGTTTCAAAGCATTGGATAATACCAATATGAGGCCATCATCGGCATATCCATAGATACAGCAGCATCGGGAAGATCTTACAACAGAATACCACCAAAGACTAAGTTCCATAGAAGTGGACCCGGCACTGAAATTTGGGTATATCCTTTGGTTATGGTCTTCTCTTTTTTCATATCATTGGTGAGATACACACAAATGCGACCCCTGAGAGTGTTCTCCAACACTTTGTAGAGATTAGCTGGACAATATCTTCTCCTTAGCTGACACAGAATCTCTGGCGACCATGCATTTTCAAATGCCTATTCTATTTCGAGGGAAAATCCCCATAGTATACATGCAGTTTGTTTTTCTGACTTTTGAGACCATGTCTAGTACAGCTAGTTCTGTGCTATTGCCTCTGCGAAAACCATACTGCGTGTTGCTGATACCACCCAGGCTGTCAAATAAGTGCATCAGTCAGTTGTTAAGTAAGTTATTGTATATTTTACCCAACACAGGCAAGAGCATACTTTGGGGAACTTTCCTTCTCTTAGCAGGTCATTGTATGTCTTCAGCATGATGGTCCTTAACGTGGCATTAGATCCCTTCAATATCTCAGCCATGAACTTATCGAAGCCAGGCACCTTTTTCATTTTGAGTTCCTTTATTATTGTAACAGGTTCCTGACAAGATAATATTGCAGCATTCATAGTGTTAGGTGGAGTTATCATGCTCCTCCTATTACACAGGTGTTCTTCCATCTCACCTTTTCCCGTGTAATTTGGCAGTAGGACTGGCATCATGACCGCCACAGTCTCAGAGATGTGGCTTGTATGACCACTAGCTGTTTCCACACTTCTCAAATGAGTTATGAGTTTTATTTTACCTGCGAGCACACGATACACCAGTTCACAAGGGTTTCCATTGCCATGTTTTTATATTTTTTTTTTTTCATGATTCTGCCTTCTCTCTCCTAACATCACTGAAGTACTTCTTCCTTTGCTCCCTGTACACCTCTGCCAGGCGCTGTCTCTTTCTTTCGCTCTTAAGTTTAAGTCTGCGTTGAAGTAAATTTCTCCTGGTGTTTTGTAGCTTGACATCCCAATATCTGTTGATGGGAGTTTAGTCGTGACCTTCTTTAGTGCCTGGTCGCAGCTATGCTGCATTGCTGCTGTGATCTTCTTTGCCCTCTCCTGAGGTTCTTCAATGCTGCTTAGTACCCCAGCTTCTGCCTGGAGTTGAAGGTTGAACATTTCCTATTTGGCACTCCTGTGGATGCATCTGTGTCTCAGCACCACTGACTTGTGCTCAGGTTTTTCTGTTAGGCCAACTACAAACAGGGTTAGCCAGCGGTCACTTGCGCTGTGCTCTATGACTTCCCATTCTGTTAATTTTCTGCCAGTTTTTGCAGTGGTCAGAGTAAGATCTATATAAGTTTCTGTATCGTGTGCTGGATACACATATGTGGCCATATGTTCTGCCGTAATGTAGACGCGCATGTCTCTTGCTATGATAACTTGTTCTACCATTACTCGTTTGTTACCAGTTTCCGGCGAGAACCACAGTTGCAACTTTGCTTTTACATCAGCGGCTATTACCATGTCAGTATTGTGCAAAATGCTCAGAATATAATCCCATGCCTTGAGGTGAACTTCAGAACTCTTAGCAAACTGAAAATACAAGATGACCTGGTATACTTGCTTATTCTTTACCATTAATTGTGCGTCAGGTGGTGATCTGTAAAGATGTTATCCATAATAATACTTGTGTGTTGCTTTCGCATACATATTCCAGCCTTGGGATTTTCACCACTGGTCAGCACAACACCTGGTAACCCCATAAACTATCCATGCAGTATATAGGTTTCCTGGAACAGTAGCACTTCGATACCCAATTCGTCTGCCACTTTAACCATTTCTGCAGTGACCACTGCTCAACCATTGAGGTTGATCTGTCCACAGATCACTTTGTCAGCAACCATAGTCAGTATGGGCTATCTCCTATTCATAGGCTCTGATTTAAGATGGACACTCCCTTGAGTCAATTCTGTGACAATGCTCCTTGTTCTTCCCTTTAGAGTTTACACATTTGGTGACATCCTTATTTTTTCACTGCTTTTGAGAGTGTCCCTCTTCAGCATATA
The DNA here is from genome assembly GCA_002778355.1 of Clitarchus hookeri. Taxonomy (NCBI): domain Eukaryota; kingdom Metazoa; phylum Arthropoda; class Insecta; order Phasmatodea; family Phasmatidae; genus Clitarchus; species Clitarchus hookeri. Next base: position 157,042 of record NQII01005154.1, on the reverse strand, counting down.
TTGAACAGGTATCTTTTTCCTTGCATCTCACAGCTAGGTTGCCATAATTCTGGCACTTACAACATTTGAGAAGCTACACAAAAATCCTTACTCTACAACAGGCAAAGTCGACATAGATATTTCTCTGTTCAAAAATGGCCTTTCTCAACTTCACTGAGCATTCAAACTCTATGTGTACTGTGTTTGCCCGTCTATCATCTTTCCTTATCCTTCGAACCATTTATATCTTGAGAGCATCCAGGCTGACACCAGATTCCTCAAAGTTTTGAGCATGAATTGTTTTCATCAATTCACCCTACTTGTCCCTTTCTCTGGGGACATAATAAACCATGATTTTCGGCCCACACCATCTGGGCTCTTCCAGTTAAAGTCCTCGGCTCTTTATTATGAGAGCTGTGTGTATTTTTTGGAGTGTGAGGTCTTCAGCGGCCTCCACCATGACTCCTCCATTTCTCAATCCGTACATATATCGTATCTTGAACCTTTCTTTAACATGTTTAAGAGTTTTATGTTACAACTCTTTGGTTTACTTACTAGTCTGATCCTCCTTTTCTGGGATCACCATCATTAGTTTATTTGGAGGCTTTAACTCTGCCTTCTTTGTCATTTAAGATGGAATGACAGTCGTGACAGCATTTCCACAGGCATTGCCTTCTGGTCCACCATGCGCAAATTGCTTCATCCCTTCAATATTTATTTTCATATTAGCATTATCCATGAGCACACTGTTCAAATAAGCTTTCAACTTTGCAAGCCTTGGGAGAACGTAGTGACAAATCTATCTGTTCATATTTCTGATGGCATCAGTGGAGTACTCCACTAGTTTCTGGTAGAGAAACTCCACTTTCTCCACCATCAAATCCTGGGTTTCAGAAGACTGCTTCTTGTCTTTCCTTTTTTTCGGGTACATCTTATTGGTGAGTTCCTTTATATACTGTATGACAGTATCCTTCTCTATTCTTAGGATCTTGGAATGGTTATCTTTCATCCACCACTTCCTGGAATCTCTGGATTCTTCCAGTTGCTCCCACAATATCTCTGGGCCAGCAATCGGGTAACAGCCAATGGAATAAATGTCTTGGGCACATCAGTTATCCATAATATTCCGATTTTCTTCATCTGCTCACTCCAGAGACCTCCTGCTCTAGAGTAATTCAGATTTGAAGTACACCATTCACTCATCGTGCAGGCTTCTGTAAAACAAAAGTCATTACACAAACATTTTCACTTTCACTAAAAAAGTGACTATACACACTTTTGTGAATCTTTCAGCCTGACTGGCCAAGGGCCAAGGCCCAGGGCCAAGGCCCAGGATCGACACTGCCCTTCTACACTGTGCATCTTCGTTGACTATAGCAAACTACACAATGCAGATTATAGCTGCTCACACGTCCCTCGCTCTACCTGGCAGACTGATTACCAATAGTCCATCGCCACTTCCCGACCCACGCTGTGGGGAAGGGCACCCAGTGTCACTGAGATCTTATTCAATTTCAAGGTACACATACACTTGGCTAATTATCACTTTACCGGTCGCCACTCACCAAAGGTAGTTCTGAACTCGAGGTAGAACTAGATCCGAGAATTACCCCGAGAAAACCAAGAAGTACCCTGGCATAGTCAACGGCAAGGAACCCGGATGAGTCTCTACAAGTATTTTGGTATCAATGTTACTATTGTGAAAATAATTGTAGCACAATTTATAAGGCGCACTGACATGAAAATTGTCATTGCATGTTCAGCCCAGCATACAAAATATTTCACTGTGATAACTGCGATGTTTTGTTAACCTGCAGTGATAACATGTATATAAATAACAAGAAATACAAAGGCAATGTTTGTCGTTCATCGGGAAGCGAGTGCAAGTATAGCGGCAGGACATTCGATAACCGCACCTCGTTCCAAATGTCGTCAAGATGGTGACTGTAAATTTGCCATCCTCTACAAGACTAACCCCTGTGATAACTGCTGTGCGGTATATACGAATAAGTGTATCTTGAAAACACACAGCAGGAATTGTTATGAAAAAACAGCCACTATAAATATTTTGCTCGAACGAAGAATAAGTTGAGCATGTATAATATATAATGATGTATTCTTTTTATGTAAAGTCAGTAAACTAAAGGTAAAGAGTATAAATTATTTCTATGTAATTCACTTAACTTAACCAACACTAATATTAGGTTCGCCTTCCATCTCTAGGAAAAAAAAACCCAGATATTGTCTAAGCCTGAGAGAGAATTATAATTTTTGAATAGTGTCAAGCCTCGTACTCAGGTCCCTACCATGGGCTGCTTTAACAATGAACACAGATGCTCTCGCCGTCTATGTTTCTCCGGTCGACCGCGATAATGCTCGACCATCATCTGCTAGAGTCACTGTGGTCTTCAGCTATCTTCGTTTCCCTTGTCACCTCTCAGGGGATGCCAACATCAATTGCATTACCAATGGCGGTCGCTAGGAGCACTGGTGTCTATACACATGACCGTATTCCGACGTGAATAATGCAGATCACCCACCCATGCATGCAATACATGGTGCAAGTAGCTCAAAAAAAATGCCAGACGCACGAGGTTTCCATCAAACCGCCAATGAGGGCTGCATTTCGACGGTTCCGACAGCACAGGAGGACTGTTGCGGTATGGTTCGACTTTGAGGGCTAAATGTCGCAATAAACAGCATCAGCCTATCACATGGGCTGGGGGGAACCTCGTACAACATATAAAACCGTCCCATACATGAAAACAGGAAGTAACATAATCATTAATAATACAGGATCGACATAGATGCAAGTGCACTGCTAGGACAGTGTCGTATTGAACATTTACAATAAAAAAACAATACCTGATAGTTCTACAGTCTTTAATCAGTGTCGCTATGGCGACGAGAACTTTAGTAAAAATCGGGAATGCCAATCAATGGGAAAAATGCTTATGTTCCGAAGGACCAACATTAAAAAATTCTACAATATGTCAAGTACAGTACACTGTTTACCAGCAGTTATAATTTTAAGACTCTTTCCAGACTTGTAAAGGCTATGTTGCTTTGCTTGCCACTAAACATCATGCATTTAAACCAGCGGTCATGTACGAGACGACGACACTGCGACATATTGATGATTATAATTTTAAAATGCAAAGGAAAATAGTTATAAAATTTTACTAACCGATGCATATTGTGCTAGCAACATTTCATGTACATTATGTTAGACCAAAAATATTACCGTCGCTTGCGAAGCACTGATGCCAGCAGACATAAAAAACGAAGTGAGTACAAACACCTGCCATCCAACACATATTGCACAAGCGACTAGCACTTTACATCGTAACAGTCTTTGCTAGACAAGACCATGCATCTAAAATTGACGTGGTAGTCTTGGTTAGTACAGCAGAATAGCAAACTTTTTTCTCCATTGACACCCTCCGTACGAGCTTTGATACATTACAGAGGCACACGAAGTACACTACCAACCAACACATTATGTGCCAGCATCGAGCAACCTACGTGGTCAAAGGTCAAGGTAAGGTCGTAAGACATCACAATTCCTGCTATTGCGAGCGGGAGAAAATGGGTTCACTCAGAGTGTTTGCATGTATTTTCTTCGTCCTTAAAAATAGTGACAGGGTACGCTCTCGCACTTCTCTATCTCCTTCTGCCAGTAGGAGCCAGTGTAGCCATCCTGGCAGTTGCAGCGTTGACTGTTGCCGATGCCCTCAAATGTTTCGTTGTTGCACAGCTCCTCCTTGCTCATTGTTGGCAGGGGCAAATGGGTTTTCTCAGAGTGTTGGCATGTTTTTTCTTAATCATTCATAAAAATACTTACTCGTAAATAGTATTTAAAACGAAATAACCTTTTAACTTGTCTAGAATAACTGAATTCCTCTCGTAAAGGGATGTGCATGAGTGACTCAGTTGGTCTGCCACCCTGGAGACTGACTCGACTCTGGACTAGTGTATGTAATATCCTTTCGACTGGATGAGACCTACATGGTACATATACCGTCGGTCAATAACCTGGATTCCTTTCAGATTCTTGAGATGTTGATTAATCAATGTCGGATAGGGTAAGTGCGTTCCCCATTTGTGATGCAGGTGCTGATTGTTGGCAGTAATATTAATTTGCTGATTTTATTCCGATCGGTTCGTAAACAAATCGTTTGCTATTCAGTTGTACTTACCAAGGCTGTCTGGTATCGTCTAGTATCATCTGAAGCAGCGTAAAGCACCCGACACTTGTGAAATATGTGTTTGTTGGTAAACGCTTATTACTATATTCCTTTACATTTTCATTTTTATATTGTTTGCATCAGTATGTAGCAGTGTCGTCCTTGCCCCTCCTCCTTCAAAACTCTGTCATAGTGTTTTATTTTAGTCTAATGTGACGTACGTTGATCGATGCTCTCACATTATGTGTTGGTTGGTAGTTTACTTCGTGTGCCTCTGTACTATAGGGTAGCTCGGTCGGAGGGTATATGGTGGGAAAATCGTTTACTATTCTGGCGTACTAACGAAGGCTACCACATCGCTTGTGCAATATGTGTTAGTAGGTAGGTGATTATAACTGTTTTCCTTTTTTATGTCTGCTGTCATCAGTGCTTTGCGATGGTAATATTTTTTTTGTTTAACATAATGTACAGCGTTCGATGTTCGCGCAACAGGTAGGTGTTTATAACTGTTTTCGTTTGCATTTTTTATGTCGTGGTGTCGTCGTCTCTTGCAGAACCACTGGTATAAATGCATGATGTTTAGTGGCAAGCAAAGGAACACAGCCTTAAAAATCGTGTTATGCCTCTTCATATTAACACCTCTGGTAAAAAGTGTACTGCACTTGACATATTGTAGAATTTTTTTGAGGTTGGTCCATGTGAACATAAGCTCCTTTTCCCCTTGAAGGGCATTCCAGCCGTTTACTAAAGTTCTCGTCACTATAGCAACACTGATATCGCTTTTATGGACTGTGAAAATATCAGGTATTATTTTTTGAAAGTAGAGGTTCGATACGACATCGTTCTTGCAGCGTACATGCGTCTATGTTAAGACTTTACTACTTATGATTATGTGATTTAATTTTTTCATGTATTTGACAATTTTTTATTTTGCACGAAGTTACCCCAAATCACATGATAGGCTGACAGTGCTTATTGCGACCTTAACCCTCGCAGTCGAACGACGTCGATATAGTCTGACTGTACTCTCAGTACTATCGAGCTGCAGCCTTCATTGGCATTTGGATCGATACCTCGTGCGTCCAAAATTTCTATTTATTAGCCACTTTCACTAGTACTGTATGCATGGGTGAGTGTTCTGCATTCTGCAAGTCGGAATACGGTCATGTGTGTAGACACGATTGCTCCTAGCAACCGCTATCGGTAATGCAAACGATGTTGGCCTCTCCTGACAGGTGCCAGGGGAAACGAAGATGGCCACAAACCACAGCGACACTAGTAGACGATGGTCGTGCACTCTAGGGGTCGACAGTAGAAACGAAGATGGCGAGAGTATCTGTGTGTATTGCTCAAGCAGCCGCCGGTAGGAAACTGAGTTCGAGACATGTCACTATACAATAAAATATTAATTCTCTTTCATACTTAGAAAAAATTACGCTCAACATATTCTTCAGTTGAGCAAACCATTTATGGTGACTGTTTTTGCAAAACATTCCCTGCTGTGAGCATTCAAGACACACTTATCCGCATATACCGCACAGCAGTTATCAAATGGGTAAGTCTTGTAGATGTTGGCAAATGTGCAGTTACTCTCTTCATGGCATTTGGCAGTGGTGCGGTTAGCGAATGTCTTGCCGCAATATACGCACATGCTTCCCGATGAACGACAGACATTGTCTTTGCACTTCCTGTTATGTTTATACAGGACATCATTGTGGGTAAACACAGCACCGCAGTTATCACAGTGGAACGTCCTGTATGCAATATAAACTTTCACGTCGGTGTGCATTACTACTTGTACTAAAAGTATTTCCTCAATAGTAACATTGATACCGTAATTCTTGTAGCGACTCATCAGGGTTCCTTACTGTTGACGATGCCGACAGTATTACAGATGGTAAGTCTTCAACCACTGATTCAGTCTTCATATTGTATCAGAATACACGATCGTAGTAGATTAATGTAGTCGTAACGATCTGCTTTACACCACCATGCTCGTCGACGAAATGAAATCCGATTTTCCATATGCTTGCCTGTTCGCACAGCATGCTTGTTTGAGTTGCCCGTCTCGGGCTGCCACAGTAGATGACTGCTGACTGTGTTGTGCAGACATCAGTATGGTTACTGGATTAAAGCATGTTATTTTATCACGTCAATCGCTGTCTAGCCTTCTGAGTTGACAATTCGGCCTCTCAACTTCTTTACAGTCGTTCATCTTTCAGTGTTGTTGGTAGCCGCTTATAACTGTTTTCCTTTACATTTTATTTTTATATCAGTTCGCATCAGTGTGTAGCGGTGTTGTCCTTATACTTCTTGCTGTTTAGAAAATAAATTTTTTCACCTTACATAATTTATAGCAATCGATGCTGGCACAATATGAATTTATTAGTAAATGCCTATTCCTGTTTTGCTTTTATAGTTTTTTTTACTAAATCTATTTGCCTCAGTGCGCAGCAATGTCGGCTCTCTTGTGCGACTAATGGCTTAAATGTGTTTTGTTTCGTATGTATATATATGTATATAATATAAATGGTATGCTTGTAAACAAGTACATGTATATATATTATTTAAAATGGGATAAATTGTTAACTTGTACTGTACAACTGAATACCTCTTGTAAAGGGACGTGCATGTGTGAATCGGCTGATCTGCCACCCTGTAGCCTGAACGGTATCTCTCTCGGCTAGTGTTCTGAGCCATCGTTTATACTTTTCGAGACCAGCTAGGGGTCTGCGCTGCCGGTTGGCTTCCTGAATCTCCTTACAGATTCTAACGATATTAGTTGATCGTGCGGCGTCGGCCAGAGCTTGATGTGTTCCGCTGCTAGTGTTGTGAGTCTTGGTTGTACTCTGAATGCGATGGATTCGTTTCAGCAGGTTTATAAGGGAGTCTTTTGCTATTCAGTTGTAGTGACTGGGACGGTCTGGTATTGTATAGCATCGTTTAACACACAGTGTACACCACCTGACTCTTGTACGTATAATATTTATCTGCGCTAGTTGGTAAGTGTTTATAACTATTTTTACTTTACATTTTGTTATTATATCTGTTTGCATCTGTGTATAGCAGTATTGATCATATAAGAACTGTGCTTCTCTGCTTAGCAAATTTTTTCTTTCGACTAATATGATTTACAGCGCTCGATGATTGCGCAGTAAATTTGGGCTGTTAGATGTTTATAACTATTTGCTTTTACAACAGTTTTTTTTATATCTGTTTGCATTAGTGCATAGCAGTGACGTCTCTTTTGCACGACCAATGGTTTAAAATGTATGTTGTTTTGTGGCAAACAAAGGAAAATGATTTACAATTTGCGTAATGTGTATCGCACTTGATGCAGTGTAGTCATTTTTGCAGTTGTCCCTTGTGATCATTCGNTATTTACAATTTGCGTAATGTGTATCGCACTTGATGCAGTGTAGTCATTTTTGCAGTTGTCCCTTGTGATCATTCGTTATTTCTCATGTCGGCGTGCATTCTAGCTTTCAGTAAACTTCTTGGTGTGATAGCAACACTGAAACCACTTTTTATGGACTGTGGCTCCATCGAGTATTATTTTAATTGCGATGAGGGCATACTTGACCCTCGCGGCCTTTTTCGTTGTTAAGGATGATGCATATCATTTGAATTGAATGGTTGTATCTTAAATGGTTCGGAAATTACAGACACTCTATGCCTATACATGCACTTAGGGCATACTTGATACTGTGGCCCTTTTCGTTGACGTGTGTGGTACCTATGTTATGAATTTGGTAGCTGTATCTAATACGGTTCGGAAATAACATTTAGCTATGCTTAAACGTGGGCTTATGGTGTACTTGACTCGTGCACGGAGTGCAACTTTAGGCTAGCGTGTATGGGCATGCCTCGCTCCGTGTCGCGCAGGTGGAATGACAGAGCATGATATATGTCCCTGTTAGGATGCCAGATGAAAAGAGACCAGAGGGAATAAGAGATAACCGAGGTGGAATGATAGAGCATGCATGAGTCTTGTCCCCGTAGGTGAAAAGAGTTCAAAAGTAATATGAGAAAACCAAATTTGCAATGTCAGAGCACGAGGCTCATCNTTGTCCCCGTAGGTGAAAAGAGTTCAAAAGTAATATGAGAAAACCAAATTTGCAATGTCAGAGCACGAGGCTCATCACCACCAGGACGCCAGATGAAATAATACCAGAAGGAATATGAGAAAACCGATAGTGGAATGACTGAACGGGAGACTTGTACCCACCAGGATACCGGGTGGATGGAGGACAGAAGTAATATGAGAAAACGATTGTGGAATNAGAACGGGAGACTTGTACCCACCAGGATACCGGGTGGATGGAGGACAGAAGTAATATGAGAAAACGATTGTGGAATGACAGAGCATGAGACGTGTCCCCCCCGGATGCTAGTGACAACCGGTACGACAAGAGTGAAGAGAGGGAGAACAGGAAGCACATTCGAAAAAAATTAGATGGATAGAAGGTGGGAGACGAGAGTGACTGGCAGGAATATGAGAAAACTCTCCAAATGGATTGCAAGAGCATGATGTGCTGAGGGGGAGTGACGGAGCAGGAAAGAATAAAGGGAAATCCAATATGAGCGTTGCTGGCGAGGAATGCCAGAGCAGGAGGTTGCCTTTTGACATCATCCAAGATGGCGGTCGGCTTGTCCCCTCGTTCCCATCCAGTATTCCGGTGTGCCAGATCATGTTATTTATAACTACTCATGACACAGAGAAATACTCAACGAATTATTTGACTTTTATATGATTTCAATTATAGCTGTATTTTGCCATTTGGGATTGATTACTGTTACAGGTATGAAACTAATCCCGTAATGAAAATAAGTTGGATTTCAAAATAACTGTTACGATGTTCCCTGGGAATGAAATAGCTAAGTTTTTAAGTATTAACTCTGAAAATNGTTGGATTTCAAAATAACTGTTACGATGTTCCCTGGGAATGAAATAGCTAAGTTTTTAAGTATTAACTCTGAAAATGAAGTTATGGAGCAAAATACGTAAATCCAAGATGGCAAATATACTTAACGCCTATACGCCTCGTCGACAGCAAGGTCTAGACGGACCAAGTTGCTCAGAGAAGCAGGGACAGGGCAGGAGTCAGCCGTGGCCTTAAGTAAGGTACCGCCCCAGCATTTGCTCGGAGTGATTACGGGAAACTGGAAAACTGAAATCAGGATGGCCGGACTGGGATACGAACACAGGCCCTCCCGAATGTGAGCTCGAAGATTTACCACTGCACCACCTTGCTCGGTCGTGTGGATTAAATATTGTGTTAACAGAATACCATGCATTTTAAATTTAAGTTTTAACTTCATTCGAGCCTGTTCTAATAATATGCAAGAAATAAGGCTGAAAAATTTAAAATTTAAGGAGTTTCCCTTGTTGTTATGTGTTTCTAAACTGTGAGCAGTAGTGTCTATTCTAATTTAAAAAAAAAGTATGGAATATTTTAATGTAAATCCTTTTTCAAGACAGAAATGCAACTTTATAAATTCAGTTATTGAAACATAAATGTAGTCTTGGAAAAGAGTCGAAGTCAGTAAAAATAGCTTCAAGTATCCCTTTGTTTACGAGAGTTATTCTTCTGTAAAACAGTGGTTTAAACTATAGCGACAATGCTGCATCTTTTATGAACCCTTTGCTGTATTAAAACCGTATAGTCGCCGAATGAAATGAGGAAACAGAACACACGCGAACCTTGTTTATGCTATTTTCCATCGCCATAGCAATGTTTCCTTATAACCGCACGTGACCTTGAGGCGTATTGCAAATAGGCGTCAGTTTAGATGAGGGAAAAGGTTATCATTGGCACACAAGAGAATGTTTGATATAATAGTAGAAGAATTTTTATATGTATGTTTAATATTGTGTGTAAATGCAAGCCTACACGTATATAATACGCACGACCAGATTCTAGATACAGCATATTTGGTATAGACTATTCACGATAAAGTGAGCACTTTTTGAAGCTCTCTCATTTGGAATAATATTCAATAAATATATTTTATTGTAGCCTTAGACGTTAACTCTCAATTGTGGTGAAATATAAACACTGTGTGTATCACTTACATTGCAATATTTACTTTAAAAAGTGGTGGGAGGATAAAAAATGTTTGATAGGAAAACAGTAACTAGGGTTTTAAAAGTGCTCACTTTACCGTGAACAGCCTATAGCACTGCATTGCAACTTGTCGAAGACAAACTATTCTTAACTCCAGTGTGAAAACAGCTAATAGGTTACGGAAAATTTGGCGTGAAGTTAACGTTACGAGCCTCATTTTTATTTCTAAATGAATCGGCTTTTAACTGCGAACCAACTTTGCTAACAAAAAAAACGAAACATCAGATTGTAACCAGTGTGCCGTGAAATACCGTCATTAAAGCCATATGAAAATAACTTCGTATACAAAAAGAAACATTTTCGTTTTTAAATAAAAAAACAATAAAATTCTTGGCTCACAGATGCTGCGTTTTCCTTATTGATTTAAAACCCTCGGTAGTTAAATCTGTGCACCACACTGTCCAAGAAAACCGTGACCATCACAGGTATATTATGAATAGGCAGTGGCCAAAGTTGGAGGGTGGTGGGAGGTTCTAATTTGTACCCGCTCCCCTTATTATTAATAACCCTTCAATTGTGATAAAAATATGTAATTACTGTTCATTACGATCCATTTTATTATACTGTAAAGTAATTTTCTCCTGGAATTTGTAGGAGCCGCGGTGGCTGAGTGGTTAGACTGCTCGCCTTCCCTAGAGACGAACCGGGTTCTGTCCACGTCCGGGCCACTCCCGCAAGTGAAAATCGTGCCGGAAGATGCTGCTGATAGGCGGATTTCCTCGGGGATCTCCGGCGCCGCTCCAATGTTTCTACTCAGCTCCTAGAATTTTTCCTGATTAACACGTATGTCAGCACCGCTAGTCAGTGTAACCCACCCTGCCCCCTCCGCGAGAAATCCCTGGTTACGCCACTGTGAATACTGGTTCCGACGTCAGTGGTCGGTCGCGGTAACTCGTCGCACCACATGCTCGTGTCGGGACTTCGTGTCTCGTCGCGGCGGCTTCGGCTGTTTCCGCCACCTCGCCTCGCTGGCCGCGGTTTTCCTTCCGCCTTCAGGCGAAACATTCGCGCCACATAAATACTGGTGTTGGGCCGCGCGCAGCCGGGCGGGACCGCAAACCAGAGCCGCAGTCGATGTCGCACTCGGGTACGTATATCTACTGCTTATGTCGAACCAGGGGCGTGGCCAGGAATTTACTTCAGGAGGTGGGGGGGACTTCAAATGTCTATTTTTGAGAAACATATGAAAGCTGATTGATTAGTTCAAATATTTATTTACAACCAATGGGATAACACACAGAGACGGAACTACAAAATTATATAAACCGCCTTCATGTTGTGAAAAAAATTAAAGATTTCATTTTAATCAAGATTAGTTCAAAAATTATTTGCAATCAATGTGCTAATACAAATATATAAAACTACAAAATACTATAAACAGCCTTCATGTTCTAGGGGGATCACACATTTCAAATATTAAAAAATAATAAATTTTGTTTTTAATTTTTATTTTTGAAATTTTATTTTAATTTGGAGAGGGGGAGGGAGTGGTATGTCTTAGTATACCCCCCTGCCACCGTTTTGCCACTGTGTCGAACTCCGTTTAACTGATTTTTACTGGCTACGCGACTGTAGTCAGATTACATTTAAATTAACACTTTCGGAAGTTCTGTTAAAATCTCTTATTTCTGTTGTATATAGTGTTGTAACAACCTTTGTTGTTAAGGGGAGGGGGCAGGGCTTATATTTATCCTCCCTAAATATAAATAGATAGGCACACAAACGGCTTCTGTTCACCGATACGCGTTTATATATTGTACACAATCTCTAATTAATTACTATAATGTTATTATGATACTATATATCTTCACTTTTCAGTTATAGACTCTTCTCGTACTTTAATGCAGCATGTAATTAAGGTTTGAGTTGCACCAAAATAAAATTTATAAATTAAACAAAAATTTCTTAATAGCGGCGCCCAAGTTCAAGACGTTGTTTAGCCACTGGTTATGTATACTTCCGTACCATACCATGTGTCGATCACGTGACATTTACATTTTTATATACCAAAATATGTTTACATATCAAAATATGTTACTTTTACGCTGTTATAACTGTGATACTTATAACAGGCCTAGGTACGAAAGTAAGAGAAACACGATTTTTCCCCACCAGACGTTACAGCTTTACTTTAATTTATTCGCTCAGTGTGTACGTTAAAGTTTTTGGCAGTTAAGGCCACATTTTTTTCAAAGGTGTTCATTTTATATTAAAATTATAAAATGTAGTTTTTAACGCTCTCGCATCGTGGCAAAAGGCTTTTCGGGAAGCGACTCACAAACAAAGTTTTATCTCAAACCTGAAAACGGCAAACATCCATCCTTTACTCGGGAAAGGAACACCTTACGCCGTGAAGGTCGGCTGATTTAAAAAGCTGTTCATGTAAGTATGGATTTATTTGTAGTGTATACCACGACAGTTTTATTGCTACATGCGGCGTAGTATAACAAAACGTACTGTGTGGGTCTTATCTACCAGATCGTGACTAGAATGCAGGACAATGAAGGGGGGAGGGGGGATCTACTTTCGCATGCCCCACCCCCTTCCACACGCATAGTACACAGGAGATGTAAATGTAGAATAGATTGGAGAAGATTGGGCGATGGTTTGGGAGCGGCGTTAAAGAGTGACATTTCAGGGTTTATTTTCGAACTAACGTATTTAAGTAAATAGTATCCTGTAAACCAGGAAAACTTATATCTCCTGAAAAAAAAATATTGAATAAATGAAAGAAAATAAGAATAAAGATGAAAATGAGAATGCAAAAAAAGTGGTGGAAGAGGCCAACATAAATTATTTCGCTTCACATTTAGGGATTCATTCTCCTGTAAAGCCTTCAAACTGAAGCATTTAAAGCAAAACTCCTGTTGTCTGCATTAAAAATATGTTTTATCGTAAGGGCAAGCCTTTAGCCTAACCAAGAAACATATCAAGTTGTAAGTAAAATTACATCTCTAATGACAAATAATTTTAAAATTAAATCTCTAGTGACACACAATTTTAAAATTTGACAGTGCATCTCCATTGCTGTGAAGTTGTCAAGATCTGTGCTGTATTTCCAAGTCATATTCTTGAAGATGCTGTATCCACCAGTCTATTTGACAGTCGGGATTCTTGAAATTTGGTAGCCAGCCTAATGAAGGATTGTCGGTTCTAAGAATAAAATGTCTGCTATAAAGGGAGAGGTATAAGTGTTAAATTGCATTAATAATTGTCATAATCTACGTGCATGTAACACAGTAATTTCTCTCACACTTATGCAATACCTAACTAAAGTATTCTAGTGGTCTTTCCTTCCCATCTTGAACATGGGATAATACAGATGCTAATGGCTAATGCCTACATCACTAGTATCAGTGTCCAAAATGAATACACCCTCAATTTTCGGGAAAGTCAGGAATGGTGGAGATATCAGAATTTTCTTTAGTTTACTGAAAGCATTTTCACATTCAACGGCCCAATGTAATCTTTTTGCCTCAGTCAGTTCACGTAGTAGCTTGGCGATCGTGGCGAACCCAGGTACAAATCGCTGGTAATAGGCACATAATCACAAACAACTCCTCACTTCAGTTTTGTCAGTTGGTGTCGGGCAATTTCTTATTGCTTTGGACTTCTTGGTGTCTGTTTCGATTCCATGGGCCGACACTACATGTCCCATGAAATTTACTTTCTTTTGAAACAGATGGCACTTCTTACGAACCAGTTTCAAGTTGACAACAGCCACTTTCTGGAATACAGAGTCTAAGCGAGATAGGTGCTCTTCAAATGTCACTTTTGTCACAACGTCATCTAGGTAAATGTGACAAATATCTAAAGCAGGATTTTTTCCATCAGGCGTTCGAAGGTAGCAGGGGCATTACATATCCCAAAGGCATAACTTTGAACTGCCAGGTTCCTTTCCTTTGGACACAAAATGTAGTCTTGTCTTGGTCCTCTGGGCCACTTCGCACTGCCAGTACCCACTCTTAATGTCCAAACTAGAAACCCATTGTGCACCTGCTAGGCTGTTTAATGTGTCATCTAGCCTTGGAAGCGGCGAAGAGTCATTCTTTGTCCAATTATTGAGTTGGCGATACTCTACACAAAACCCTCAGTGACCCATCATTTTTCTTAACAACATTGTGGTATTCAGTCGATGTTTTAATAACACCATACTTTTACACCTCTTGGGTTGTGACCGCTCTTGTCACAAAAAATAAACTAAGCTCACCTCCTTGTAAACGTCACGCGACAGGCTTGTAGAGTTCAAGCTCTGGAGATTAGTTAAGTAAGAATGTCAGTATTGTTTGTGCTGTATGGAATTGCACCGATATTTTTCCACGTGCAATCTAAGTTTATGAACAGACATGACTTCCGTTGTTGCATAAGGCATACAAGCCGAAAGCAGTGACTATGCTCTAAATATTGAGATAGAACACCGTGCTAGCCAATAGGAAATATCTCGGCCTTATTTTTAAGAATACGGCCTGTTGTTAATGAGTTAGACGTTGAGAAGTAACATAAGAAGCAATAAACACGTCGTTTTCCAAGATATGATGCTGCAAAGCCAGCCGCCACAACACACTTCCAGCTCTGGCTTTAGCCTTGCGTACAGACCTTGCATTTGTGCAGTGGCAATAAACTATTGCTTAAATGAATTCAGTAGCCTAAGAGATAATAGTACCTTCAAAAATTGCAATTTTACATTTACTGGCAAGAATTTATTTAGGATTGTGGCATTTATCTATATACAGTACTCGCGTTAAACATATATAAAAATTCAAAATTATTGCTAGGTGTAATTAATTTCCTTTTAAATTCCGAAAAGATGGTTCGGGTTTAAATTTGATGTGTTAATTAAGTCATCATTTATCATATGCGGTTAAGGATTTTATCTTCGAGATTTCTGCTGCGAACAGAATGTTAAATAAGCGAAAACCGATCGTAATTTAGCGTTCTCCACCCCTCGCCTAACCCTTTTTCTGGAGGCACTCCCGTTTTTTCCTGGCCACATTTTTTTTAAACCTCACTAATTGTATCTTTACCACGGTGGTGAATCTGCAATGGTTTGCCATTGCATTGTGCAATACGGAGGTGGGTATCTAATCTTCAATCGTGGGCTAGATATAATTGGGTGTTGGTCAGGGGGGGAGGGGGTACTGTATTAAGAACTCGAAAAGTCTCCAACCCAGCCTGGAATCGAACCCGAGACCTTTGACTCCCCGTTCCGGTTATCTGACCGCTAAACTAAACGGTCTTTCAGAGAGATGTTATTAAGTAAGAAAAGCGTCATGAAGGCCTACATGGTGACCGACAGTTCTGAGAGACACTCCTGAAGCAGGTTGTCGCCCCCGTGTAGAAGGAGGAGATGCTGTTTCGCCATCGGCGGGGGCCGCGGCGGCGTAGTAGCTAGACCGCTCGCCAACCCACCAAGGCAAACCGGGTTCGATTCCCGGTGGGGTCACATGGATTTTCGCATTAAGAAANTTAAAAAACATGGCGGACGTTACTGTTGGTCGGCAGATTTTCTTGGGGGACTCCTGCTTCCCCCTGCTCTTGCATTCCACTTTTGCGCCATCTTCACCTCATTTTACCCTTGCCGGCGCTCAAGACCTTGCTGTTAAGGGGCCCGCCTGCCTGGAGTTGTTTCCCGCATTTGTGGCCAAGGAGCACGGGAGCGATAAGGGCGACACTGCCACGCGCATCAAGTGCACCATCGCCTCTACGCGCAAGCTTTGAAATGGTGTGCAGTGTTTCTGTCATCCTGTTGTAACTATGGGACTAAATCAGTAACCCTTTTTTCTGGTGAAAAGTCTGTACCAAGATTCATTGCAGGCCCCACGAATGCTTTTGTATGTATCTGATCCAAACATCATGAGATATGGCGCTTTGAAAGAGCTGTTTTTAGCTATGTTGGAGTGCTCCGAGATGGAGATAATAATGTGAATGATGTCTTGAAAGTAACCGACAGGCATAGTCTGAAATGTGCGTTATTTTAGTAGACAACCATATTTGGCGCAAATTTAATAATTTTGTTTAAAAACCCGGATTTCAAACACACTGCAATGCAGTTCAAGCGCCAGTCAGGCGGGCTCCTTAAAGGTTCCGCCTGCCTGCAGCTATTTTACGCGTTCGAGGATGCGTAATCTGTAAGGTCGACCCCTGCTCACTCGCCGCTTACATTATCGCTTCTACACGTAAAGTGTTTAATAGGCGTGTAGTCTTTCCTTCTGCGACTCGCATGAAGGTGACTTTAAGCGGCGACCCTATATTTTTATGTCACGTTAGTAAAGATAAAAGTATAGTGCGTGTCTATAAGTTTCTGAATAGAAAATTTAGCAGCTTAATCTGGTTATGAATACACCTTTTTTAGACATTTTCTCGCCTAAAAAAAGTAATCCTTGGAGTTGAAATGAGAACTTGAATCTTTTCGCGTTCAGACTACTCTACAAAATGTCCAACAGTTTTTAGATCATGTGTTTTCTGGCAAACCTCTGCAACGCACTTGAAGCACCAACCAGGCTAGCTCTTAAGGGGACCATAGTAAAATTTTGCCTGTAAAATCTATTTGCGCGTGCACGTGTATCTCGGTAAATACATGTTCTGGGAATAAAATTCCTTCTCCATAAAAGGTAGAAAACAGGTATCTATAGCTATCAATTTTTTTATTCTGCCCTATTGAAAATATGGAGAGGGACAAAAAAAGTTGTGAAAATGGTTCAAAAAATTTCATTTTTATAGATTTACCGACAATTTTCCTAAAAGGAAAGGAGAAAAGTACAAACTGGCATCTTTAGTTTCATCCGCTGACTCACATAGTTTGTAATTGTATCTTACTTTTACAGATATAATTCGCGAGGAATCCAGCTTCCCAGGAATGCATATTACACAGTGTTTTCAGGTCCCGTCTTTATAACCAGGCGTAATAATAAGAATTAATAAATATTTTTTTAGGGATTCCCTTTCAGTGCCGACTAAAACAAATTTACCTCTCAAGTCTCAACGCAAATTGCCATCGGCCGCCGTGCTGTGTCGTGAGTGCGAGTGAGGATTCAGTTGCCCAACGCTACAGCCGGCTGTGGTCTGCCGATTAAAGATGAAACCGACGGATCTTCATCGTCTGCGTCGTTCTCCCCCAAAATTCACTTACNTTTAATCACCAAACGAAATGTTGCATAAAACGAAGCCATCTGGTGGCGAAACGGAGTTCGCCGGGTTTGCTAGTTAAAATTATAAAATGTAGTTTTTAACGCTCTCGCATCGTGGCAAAAGGCTTTTCGGGAAGCGACTCACAAACGTTTTATCTCAAACCTGAAAACGGCAATATCCATCCTTTACCGGGGATAGGAACACCCCACGCCGTGAGGGTCGGCTGATTTAAAAAGCTGTTCATGTAAGTATGGATTTATTTGTAGTGTATACAATGACAGTTTTATTGCTACATGCGGCGTAGTATAACAAAACGTACTGTGTGGGTCTTATCTACCAGATCGTGACTAGAATGCCGGACAATGAAGGGGGGAGGGGGGATCTACTTTCGCATGCCCCACCCCCTTCCACACGCATAGTACACAGGAGATGTAAATGTAGAATAGATTGGAGAAGATTGGGCGATGGTTTGGGAGCGGCGTTAAAGAGTGACATTTCAGGGTTTATTTTCGAACTAACGTATTTAAGTAAATAGTATCCTGTAAACCGGGAAAACTGATATCTCCTAAAAAGAAAAAAATAATCGAATAAATGAAAGAAAATAAGAATAAAGATGAAAATGAGAATGCAAAACAAGTGGTGGAAGAGGTCAACATAAATTATTTCGCTTCACATTTAGGGATTCATTCTCCTGTAAAGCCTTCAAACTGAAGCATTTAAAGCAAAACTCCTGTTGTCTGCATTAAAAATATGTTTTATCGTAAGGGCAAGCCTTTAGCCTAACCAAGAAACATATCAAGTTGTAAGTAAAATTACATATCTAATGACAAATAATTTTAAAATTAAATCTCTAGTGACAAACAATTTTAAAATTTGACAGTGCATCTCCATTGCTGTGCAGGTGTCAAGATCTGTGCTGTATTTCCAAGTCATATTCTTGAAGATGCTGTATCCACCAGTCTATTTGACCGTTGGGATTCTCGAAATTTGGTAGCCAGCCTAATGAAGCATTGTCGGTTCTAAGAATAAAATGTCTGCCATAAAGGGAGAGGTATAAGTGTGAAATTGCATTAATAATTGTCATAATCTACGTGCATGTAACACAGTAATTTCTCTCACACTTATGCAATATCTAACTAAAGTATTCTAGTGGTCTTTCCTTCCCATCTTGAACCTGGGATAATACAGATGCTAATGACTAATGCCTACATCACTAGTATCAGTGTCCAAAATGAATACACCCTCAATTTTCGGGAAAGTCAGGACTGGTGGAGATATCAGAATTTTCTTTTGTTTACTGAAAGCATTTTCACATTCAACGGCCCAATGAAATCTTTTTGCCTCAGTCAATTCACGTAGTAGCTTGGCGATCGTGGCGAACCCAGGTACAAATCGCTGGTAATAGGCACATAATCACAAACAACTCCTCACTTCAGTTTTNTGATCACAAATAACTCCTCACTTCAGTTTTGTCAGTTGGTGTCGGGCAATTTCTTATTGCTTTGGACTTCTCGGTGTCTGTTTCGATTCCATGGGCCGACACTACATGTCCCATGAAATTTACTTTCTTTTGAAACATGTGGCACTTCTTACGAACCAGTTTAAAGTTGGCAACAGCCACTTTATGGAATACAGAGTCTAAGCGAGATAGGTGCTCTTCAAATGTCACTTTTGTCACAACGCCATCTAGGTAAATGTGACAGATATCTAAAGCAGGATTTTTTCCATCAGGCGTTCGAAGGTAGCAGGGGCATTCAAGCTCTGGAGATTAGTTAAGTAATAATTTCAGTATTGTTTGTGCTGTATGGAATTGCACCGATATTTTTCCACGTGCAACCTAAGTTTATGAACAGACATGACTTCCGTTGTTGCATAAGGCATAAAAGCCGAAAGCAGTGACTATGCTCTAAATATTGAGATAGAACACCGTGCTAGCCAATAGGAAATATCTCTGCCTTATTTTTAAGAATACTGCCTGTTGTTAATGAGTTAGACGTTGAGAAGTAACATTAGAAGCAATAATAACGTCGTTTTCCAAGATATGATGCTGCAACGCCAGCCGCCACAACACACTTCCAGCTCTGGCTTTAGCCTTGCGTACAGACCTTGCATTTGTGCTGTGGCAATAAACTATTGCTTAAATGAATTCAGTAGCCTAAAAGATAATGGTGCCTTCAAAAATTGCAATTTTACATTTTCCGGCAAGAATTTATTTAGGATTTTGGCATTTATCTATATACAGTACTCGCGTTAAACATATATAAAAATTCAAAATTATTGCTAGGTGTAATTAATTTCCTTTTAAATTCCGAAAAGATGGTTCGGGTTTAAATTTGATGTGTTAATTAAGCCATCATTTATCATATGCGGTTAAGGATTTTATCTTCAAGATTTCTGCTGCGAACAGAATGTTAAATAAGCGAGAACCGATCGTAATTTAGCGTTCTCCACCCCACGCCTGACCCTTTTTCTGGAGGCACTCCCGTTTTTTCCTGGCCACACTTTGTTTAAACCTCACTTATTGTATCTTTACCACGGTGGTGAATCTGCAATGGTTTGCCATTGCATTGTGCAATACGGAGGTGGGTATCTAATCTTCAATCGTGGGCTAGATATAATTGGGTGTTGGTCAGGGGGGGAGGGGGTACTGTATTAAGAACTCGAAAAGTCTCCAACCCAGCCTGGAATCGAACCCGAGACCTTTGACTCCCCGTTCCGGTTATCTGACCGCTAAACTAAACGGTCTTTCAGAGAGATGTTATTAAGTAAGAAAAGCGTCATGAAGGCCTACATGGTGACCGACAGTTCTGAGAGACACTCCTGAAGCAGGTTGTCGCCCCCGTGTAGAAGGAGGAGATGCTGTTTCGCCATCGGCGGGGGCCGTGGCGGTGTAGTAGCTAGACCACTCGCCAACCCATCAAGGTAAACCGGGTTCGATTCCCGGTGGGGTCACATGCATTTTCACATTAAAAAACATGGCGGACGTTACCGTTGGTTGGCAGATTTTCTTGGGGGACTCCTGCTTCCCCCTGCTCTTGCATTCCACTTTTGCCCCATCTTCACCTCATTTTACCCTTGCCGGCGCTCAAGACCTTGCTGTTAAGGGGCACGCCTGCCTGGAGTTGTTTCCCGCATTTGTGGCCAAGGAGCACGGGAGCGATAAGGGCGACACTGCCACGCGCATCAAGTGCACCATTGCCTCTACGCGCAAGCTTTGAACTGGTGTGCAGTGTTTCTGTCATCCTGTTGTAACTATGGGACTAAATCAGTGACCCTTTTTCTTCTGGTGAAATGTCTGTACCAAGATTCATTGCAGGCCCCACGAATGCTTTTCTATGTATCTGATCCAAACATCATGAGATACGGCGCTTTGAAAAAGCTCATTTTAGCTATGTTGGAGTGCTCCGAGATGGAGATACTCATGTGAATGATGTCTTGAAAGTAACCGACAGGCATAGTCTGAAATGTGCGTTCTTTTCGTAGACAACCATATTTGACGCAAGTTTAATAGTTTCGTCAGAAAACCCGGATTTCAAACACACTGCAATGCAGTTCAAGCGCCAGTCAGGCGGGCTCCTTAAAGGTTCCGCCTGCCTGCAGCTATTTTACGCGTTCGAGGATGCGTGATCTGTAAGGTCGACTCTTGCTCACTCGCCGCTTACATTATCACTTCTACACGTAAGGTGTTCAATAGGCGTGTAGTCTTTCCTTCTGCGACTCGCATGAACGTGACCTTAAGCGGCGACCCTATATTTTTATGTCACGTTAGTAAAGATAAAAGTATAGTGCGTGTCTATAAGTTTCTGAATACAAAATTTAGCAGCTTAATCTGGTTATGAATACACCTTTTTTAGACATTTTCTCGCCTAAAAAAAGTAATCCTTGGAGTTGAAATGAGAACTTGAATCTTTTCGCGTTCAGACTACTCTACAAAATGTCCAACAGTTTTTAGATCATGTGTTTTCTGGCAAACCTCTGCAACGCACTTGAAGCACCAACCAGGCTAGCTCTTAAGGGGACCATAGTCAAATTTTGCCTGTAAAATCTGTTTGCGCGTGCACGTGTATCTCGGTAAATACATGTTCTGGGAATAAAATTCCTTCTCCATAAAAGGTAGAAAACAGGTATCTATAGCTATCAATTTTTTAATTCTGTCATATTGAAAAAATGGAAAGGGACAAAAGAAGTTGTGGAAATGGTTCAAAAAATTTCAGTTTTATAGATTTACCGACAATTTTCCTAAAAGGAAAGGAGAAAAGTACAAACTGGCATCTTTAGTTTCATCTGCTGGATCACATAGTTTGTATTTGTATCTTACTTTTACAGATATAATTCACGAGGAATCCAGCTTCCCAGGAATGCATATTACACAGTGTTTGCAGGTCCCGTCTTTATAACCAGGCGTAATAATAAGAATTAATTAATATTTTTTTAGGGATTCCCTTTTAGTGCCGACTAAAACAAATTACCTCTCAAGTCTCAACTGAAATTGCCATCGGCCGCCGTGCTGTGTCGTGAGTGCGAGTGAGAATTCAGTTGCCCAACGCTACAGCCGACTGTGGACTGCGGATTAAAGATGAAGCCGACGGATCTTCATCGTCTGCGTCGTTCTCCCCCAAAATTCACTTACCGCACACCGACACGCCTGTGACCGCGGTGGTGTAGTGGTTAGACTACTCTCCTCCCACACAGGTCAACCGGGTTCGATTTCCGGTGGGGCCGCTTCGCGATATTCGCACGTGGGAATCGTGCCGGACGATGCCGCTGGTTGGCAGATTTTATCGGGGATCTCCCGTTTTCCCGCCCTTTATCCGGCGCTGCTCCATACTTGTTTCGCTTCACCCTCATCGGCTCTCAAGACCTCGATGTTAATAGCCGCCCAAATCTCTTCACTTACCAATACACCTGTCAGTCACATGGTCGTCAGTGATGGATATGTTTGTTCATATTTTAATTTTCTAAAGACAATCACTTTTATTTGAATAAAATACTTTAAGCAGTTAGAATTTAATGGCATCATAAATTGGTTGGAAGACATATAGAAACATCTCCGAGCACTTGCTTACATAAACAGTATTCTAACCTCAAATACTAGTCTCATGGGCAGAAACACAGTCGAATGTTGGGTGGAAAGGGAGAGTGGTTATTGCGCACCTCGGGTGCGCACACTACCCCGTATCCCTAATTGCTAAGTGGTGTTGTGTGTTTGTGATAGCAGTGGCTGTGGAGATGATGCAGAAGGGCCGTGTGAGGGTCGACGACGGCCGAGGTTCCCCACCCGTCGTCAGCCAGACCACAGTCGTCGTCCCGTGCGTGCGTTATCACCACGGTATGTCCTGCCCCAAGAGGAAATTGAGTGGAGTGATTTGGTCGGCACTTCCGGCTGTTGCCTGGGAAGTGAGAATTTTGTATAGGGAAATACATGTTAATGAAATTCGGTTTTTTGGNCCTGGGAAGTGAGAATTTTGTATAGGGAAATACATGTTAATGAAATTCGGTTTTTTGGCGTTCCTGTTAAAGATAGATACATACAACCGGGGACTTTTTCGAGCACAAAAATACGTATTTCTTTGCTATCGAAGTCTTTTGTAACGTTAATGTATAGCCCGTTTCCTAAAAAGATCAGAAAACTTAAAAAGTAAACAAATTGCTGGAAAATAAATCGTTATTTTTTCCTTAATACAGTGCTTGAGAGTATTATTAAAATACGCCTGAGGGGCATATCNGCTGGAAAATAAATCGTTATTTTTTCCTTAATACAGTGCTTGAGAGTATTATTAAAATACGCCTGAGGGGCATATCTGAGTTCATGAGGGATGGAGGTCTTGATCTTTAAGTTATTTACACATATATTATTTACATCATTAATTTTTCCACTATTACTCGTTATTTCCCAGTGAGCGCATTATTTAATGTGCCGTGTTGAGCATAGGTAAGAGAACGTCAACTCGCCTGGTGGTTAAATCGAGAAGTTAGCACTGCCTGACGGGTAATTTGGTAATTAATACACTAGCGCAACCTAGGTGTTGAAAATGTAAATATATGAAATCCAATATGGCCACATCCAGCAATGTATAAACAAATGACAAACTAAAAACCAACCGAGATGGGTGCATACGACGGAATCAGCAACAGTTTTGTTGAAGGGGGTGGGGTATTTGGACAATTGAATATATTGGAAGGGGGTGGTGCGAAGGCAACAAATAGGTAGAACGAAGGTAAGTAATTGGAGTGGGGGTGGGGCAATTTGGCAACTAAATATATTGGAAGGAGAGTGGTGGGCGTGGAGGCCTGCCGACTACTATAGAGTAAATAGAAATTGGCAAGGCTCTGTAGTCTTTAGGGGTGGGCAGGGGGACCATCGGAACTGTAATAGTTTAAAATATTTTTTTAATAATACATTTTTAGTTAATTTTGATAATAAATGTTTATTTTTATAATATTTTTGGATTTTTCATATTTTTTTTTCTTTTCAAGGTAAAATGTTACCGGTGTTAATGTCAAGGGCCACTGTGGTAAAGTTCGAAGGTCAATGTCAAGGTAACATGGATCTAAGATGGCCGCTTGCTCACCGGAATGACAGTACGAACAGCCTCCAACGCTCCGGTTTTAGGTCTCGATGTACCAACGCAGCATGTCAAAAAATTAAGAAACAAAACCAACAAATATGAATGTAAATAACAAACAAAAATTACTCACCTCTTCCGATACAGAGTTTGTGTCACACGCAGAATCTTCGTCAGTTTAATCTCCTTCTCCAACGTTTATTATCATCGTACTATCACTTTCAGTGTCCAGCAAGCCATCACTCTTCACATACACCTCTTCAATCTCCTTCACATGTTTGCAGCACACATTCCATTTGTCCACAGAGAAACTACTGAACAACTCCTCACACAATTTCTTTTTATCATCGAGGGATGAAAAAATTTCCTAGCGAACATTATTTTTAATATCCGCCCATACTAGCTCATTCGGGTTTCGATCCGCGTGATATTGAGGCAGATGAATGACTTCATAGCCACGTGCATTTATTAATTCATCAATTTTAGATTTTTTTTGGGTTTGGTGTATTTTTGACCAAAAGCAACAGGTTCGCTTTTGTCATTTGCGGGATGAATGCAACAATACTCTTTGTCAGCCAGTCTTGAATTTCTTGTTTTAAGGATGATGATGTTGGATTTTTATTCAGTTGTACATTATGGTAGCTTGCATTGTCTAGTACGACAGAGTTTTAGGTAAATTTCGTAGTAATTTGTTTTTAGCCCAAAAACAAAAATTGTCACAATTCATGTCATCTTGACAGTCGCCCGACTTCAGCTTTTATTTGAAAATAAGCAAACGATCGGACGCAAACACTTCTTCTCCATCAGTATGCACAATAATTAATCGTGTACCTTTCCCAATTGATTCTGTGACGCCTATTTCTGTATCTGATTTCCAGCAAGAGCTTATACGGTGGGTAGCACGAACATACGTTTCATCAACATAAACTATGACCCCTTCTGATATTCGCGTATTTCTTCTAGATAGCGCCCCCTCCAAGCTGCTTTGGTTGGCTTTTCTTTCGTTTTGACTGACATTTTTTTCCCCAGCGGAACCCAAGCTGCTTCGACAAATTTCACAAGTATTCTCTGCGCATTTTAAAATGCCCTCATTTGCAGAGCCTTGTTCAACTTTTTCAATCACAGTAAAGTTTTTCTCGCTGTATAAAATTCGCGTATATTTTTCAGCACACCATCGTATGTAAAATCGTCTATTTCGAGAACTTTCTTGTGTTCTGTTTTCTTCCCTTTAGGTGTCAAGTCAAACTTGTTTTGCTGTTTACCTTGCCCTCTGCCAAAATTCGTTTAACTGTTGGCCCTGAAACTCCTGTGGCAGTACTTGTTGCTTCGACGATGTTGTACGAAAATTTTAACTTTTTTTTTTTCACCGAGATGCGTTGCAACATTATATACGATATCGCGTGATTGTCACCGCAGTGGGGAACCAGACTTAGTACGCAGTTTAAATCCCGACGTAGATGCCATGAAAGAAAAAGTCGTACCANCTTAGTACGCGGCTAAATCCCGACGTAGATGCCATGAAAGAAAAAGTCGTACCATGTAACTGTGACTGCCGAACATTCATCTTGTTCTTGCAGTCGCCACTGAGATAAGACGTGTGCAGGCGTGGATATACATATAGTCAATTCGCGGTTTATTCACACTTTCCGAATCAAACCTTTGAAAAATCACCCCATTTAAGACGTGCTTGGTTGCTTTCTAAATATGTCATGTGTCACAAGCGTTTTATACTCGCTTTACCTTATTTTTGGATAAATTAAACTNGTGGTTGCTTTCTAAATATGTCATGTGTCACAAGCGTTTTATACTCGCTTTACCTTATTTTTGGATAAATTAAACTTTTATTTACATTTTGTTTATAACTTATAATATTTCATTTATAATCAATATTAATACAATCTGGGAGAAAATAGGTGTGTTGGTAATGCCTAGTAAGAAATAGTCCTTATGCAAAATATTACACTGAGCGGTGGGCAACGCAGCGATTCTGCACCGATTCATGAACGCCGTAAATTCCGAACACTAGGCGTTATCAGCTGTGACTCCCGGTCACGTCTCGTGGTCGTNCACCGATTCATGAACGCCGTAAATTCCGAACACTAGGCGTTATCAGCTGTGACTCCCGGTCACGTCTCGTGGTCGTCGAAAGCACGGAGATAGCACAGCGATATGTAACTGAGGTCCTGCGTCCGCATTTTCTGCAATTTTTGCGCAGCATACCCAACGCTATAGTGCAGCAGGATGTGCTCGCTCCCGTACAACTCGCACCACTCAATAGGCACTGCGAGATGTTGACACTATTCCTTGGCCTACCATGTCTCTAGATTTGTCCCTCATTGCAGATATATGGGATATGATTGGACGAAGTTTGCACCACCATCAACCACTTGGTCAGATACTGGCTTATGTAGGTAGACGTGCAGTTGCAGGAAGCTTGGTCTATGTGCCTCAGGACACTATCCGCCATTTGTATGGTGAAATGAATGCCTCGTTGCATCGCTGCCTGCACAGCAACGAGAGCAGGCTGCGCCCTATATTGAACGCGTGCTGTGAGGATACTAAACGCAACCTCTATGCATGAAAGACTAATCACTACTCATTTGTACTATCATCTATAAACCTGCGATGGTTTAGTAAAATTTCACACGAACAAGGAGGGTGTAGTGGTTTCCATGTCAAGTAATGTAATTTCAGTACCCACACGGCAACCCAGTTGCAAGTTCTAAAAGAGTTTTAAACTCCAAGGTATGAATACCTATCTATTACCTTTTTTATGCCCTTTTCTTGTGTAAAAATAGCGTGATTTGAGTCTTTGACTAGGCGATATTTTTATTAATTGCGACATTAAATGTAATAACTAATAGTAATAAAATTAATGCTATTTCTTGAGGCACTTTTTACAGCTTCACTTTCACTGGGGCGAAACTCACTTGGGATTCATACATTCATCGTCAACTTACAAGAGACATGCATATGATTCACGTTTCATGCTTGGCCTCGCAAGGGAATGGAATTTCATACCGCACTGACACGCAGAAAGGTGAGTAAAAACGGCGCTACTTCCATGTGAAATGTAGTGTGCTGCTAATTGCTTGGACATCGATTCCTAATTTAAAAATTAAGTGTGTCGGAC
Organism: Clitarchus hookeri; assembly: GCA_002778355.1. Classification (NCBI taxonomy): domain Eukaryota; kingdom Metazoa; phylum Arthropoda; class Insecta; order Phasmatodea; family Phasmatidae; genus Clitarchus; species Clitarchus hookeri. Next base: position 129,921 of record NQII01005154.1, on the reverse strand, counting down.
CCTAAAAAATTATTTTTTTATTCTACCAAACATTAGTTAACTTACGAATTGTATGTCATAACATTTTTCTCCATAAAAAATTTCCAACTAATTAAATTTTTTTAATAATTTGATGTCATGAACGAAATTATTCTGTTTTGTTGCAGCCGTAATAACAAATGCTATGTAAGTTATATACATGNCAAATACTATGTAAGTTATATACATAAAATAAATTACAATGTAAACGTATCCCAATGGTTACTGATTGATATATTTGTTATCACCAAATAACTGATCATAAATAAAAAAAAATAAAAAATATGAAATTATTTTTATTTTTAACATATTTTATATCTGTGGCACGTTATTTGATGATTCAATGTGTGCCACGCGGTAGTCACGGGATTAGTTTACTTTATGTAATTTTTTTCAACCGTAAAACCTAGTTAGCACTTTTTATTACGGCTGCAACAAAACAGAAGAATTATGTATTTCGCATCAAATTATTAAAACAAATATAAAGTGTAAATTTGTTTTTTATTCAAGGGAAACGTTATCAAATACAATTCACATGAATTAAACAATATTTGGTACAAATATAAAATTATTAATTTTTTGGTGTCCGACACCTTTAAGTCATGGCATGTATTATCATCCAGAGTCATCTCTTGCCTTTGTGTGGCGTTAAAAACGGCAGGGCAGTTGGCTTTAAATGGGCTGAGAATTAATGTAAAGGTGCCGGGATGAAATTTTACTCTCCTACTTATTCTTGAAGACAGTTGAACATGATAAAATATATAAAACATGCGATAAGGGTTTTTTAGTGTCGAATTTTTATTTCCGTAGTAATATTTTTAAATTAATGATTTTTTAAAATGTGACCGTTGTTTCTAGCCAGGGAGTTTTGCTTGAAGTTTTAGTTCTATTCGGCTGCGGGTGACGACACGGAAGATAAATTGTGTTGCACTGAAAAATTATTTATTGGAACCTACGAATTTGCTATGCAGTGACTAAATGTAAATTACTTGTGATCCGACCCCTGCTGATCAATTTCACTCAAATTTACGGTACATTTCATAATAATTTGCGTATTGCTATCAGGTATTGTGCTATCTACCATAAAAAAAATTTATGTCAGAAGTAACGAATCCTACTTAAGTTTAACTACAAAAGATTATAGAGAGGTTTCTGCAGTGATCGATTCTTCTTCGCCTTAAAATCTCGTACTATTTTTAACATTATTCTGAGTAAGTCAGTGTTTTTAACTTTAAAGTTTACTTTTTTGGTTATCAGAATTTTTTGATGGTAACTTGCACGGAATGTATGAAATTATTTGTTTCTTAATTTCGCAAGCATTTTACAATGATCACGATCTTTTGTTTTAGTGTTCAAGAATGACATNGAAATTATTTGTTTCTTAATTTCGCAAGCATTTTACAATGATCACGATCTTTTGTTTTAGTGTTCAAGAATGACATATTGAACATGGATTTTAATTGTTGAAATGCTCTTGCTTGCTTTAAAATCATCTGTTCTAGTGTGTTGATGCCAGTTCATTACTTTTCCCATTTTCGTAAATGTATCACTCCACAAAATATGTACTAGAATTAAATTGTACTATAATANCAGTTCATTACTTTTCCCATTTTCGTAAATGTATCACTCCACAAAATATGTACTAGAATTAAATTGTACTATAATATTGACGATAGAATTTGTGAATGTGTGGGTCAGTTTGTAATCGTACATACCACTGTAATTTCAGCGGAGCCAGAACCGATGGGGTGTGTGGAGATAGTCGCCACGCTGGGTTCTATCCTGCTGCTCATCATGACCTTTCCGTTCTCTCTCTGCGTTTGCTTCAAGGTAAGACAGCAACATATAATCTTTTTTTTTACTCATTGTCTAGGAACTCTTTAAAATAATCATAAGAAAACTGTGATTTTCACGCAAATATGCAGTTTAAAGTGAAGGATGCGGTTCGTAATGATGATAGTAGTCAGGAATAGGGCATTCTGTGCCAGCGTCGGTGCAGGGACACCGGGACACCGAAGCTTGGTAAGGAAATGACAAACNATTTGAAGAATACACGAAACCAAAACATGACCAGTTCTTCGCAGCTGTAACACTTAAATGATTATTCCACTGACAGTTAGGATATTCATTCCACTTACATATGTATCTACTTTTAGATATCAACTAACAAGTCAACGCGAACCACTTGTTTACAGATGTAAACTCATAAAATCTACAGAAATTTTTCGAAAATGCATGGAGTTCCACGAAATTTTTGGAGAGTTCGTCTTTGAGAAAGGAAATTACATTAATTTGACGCTATACCGCCACTGTGGAAGACCGTGTGGCTTATAGTGTCGTTGTTAATGCCCCCAGGCACAGACTATAATGTGCTTGGAAGTTGAGGGTATTGTAATAATGAAGCCTTTTACTGTTTAATTTTTTAAGGACGAATATATTGTCTGGAGTTTACACAATAACTACATACATCAGCCCTTCCGTGGTGTGGTACCTAATTTGACTACTCGTATTCACTGGGCGATTTCGTGGTTGAGTGGGGCTTCTCTGGGCNCTTCCGTGGTGTGGTACCTAATTTGACTACTCGTATTCACTGGGCGATTTCGTGGTTGAGTGGGGCTTCTCTGGGCAACGATTTTTATAATTAACTCAGCGGTGAGTGTTGGTAGGCTGTCATCTGGGAATGAGCTCCGGCGAAGTGGTAGGNTGGCGGCTCCCAACAGAGACACAGCCAGGACATAGCTTCGGAGTAGTTACATCATGCTCTGGCATTCAAGGGGCCATGGTGAAGCAATGGGTAGAGCGCAAATTCACGTTCTTGCATTCACGCACCAACGATGGCGGCTCCCAACAGAGACACAGCTAGACATAGCTTCGGAGTCGTTATGTCATGCTCTGGCATTCAAGGAGCTATTGTGACACAATGGGTAGAGCGCATGTTAAAACTTCATGCTGACGTTAGGCGGTGTGTTTGAAGCTATGAAGAAGAAAAATTAACGATGTAGGCAGTCAAGTTAGCAGTCTCGCTCGAAACTTAATGACACGACCGTGCTAGAAGCAATTAGAAAGAAGTTAGACGCGAACCTCGGTGCCATCAGTACGATGTCCCTCACCACGACGAATCATTTTATGAGACGAACCNATGCTGCAGCCAGACTGTACGATCAGTCAGTATTCTAAGGCGTCTCTCCTGGGACACGCCTGCCCCTTCCCCTGTGAATGCGGGTGCATGAAGTTGCGCTCTACCCATTGCATCACCACAGCACCCATTGTAATGGAATGCTAGAGGATGAAGTCCCGAAGTCCGTGGCATGCGTCTCTATCGGGACACGTCTGCCCTCCCCGTGAATGCAAGAGCACATTGTTTTAACATGCACTCTATCCACTATGTTACTGTGGCCCCCCATTGATATGGAATGCTTGATCGTGAAATCTCGTAGCCTGAGGCAGGCGTCTCTCTCAGGACAAGTCTGCCCCCTCTCCTGTAAATGCGGGAGCATGAAGTTGCACTCTACCCATTGCATCATCGCGGCACCCTTGCTATGGAATACGAGAGCGTGGTGTCCTGTAGCTCCCGCAGCTATGTCCTGGCTGATGTCTTTGTTGGGGCCTCCATCGTCGATGCGTGAATGCGAGAGCGTGAAGTTGCGCTCTACCCATTGCATCACCACGGCACCCTTGCTATGGAATCCCAGAGCGTGGTGTCCCGTAGGTCCCGCAGCTATGTCCTGGCTGGCACATCTGTTGGGGGCCTCCATCGTCGGCGTGTGAATGCGAGAGCGTGAAGTTGCGCTCTACCCATTGCATCACTGTGGCACTCTTCCAATGGAATGCTTGAGCGTGAAGTTCCAATGCTTTGTCCTGGCTGCGTCTCTGTTGGGAGCCGCCATCGTCGTGCGTAAATGCAAGAGCGTGAAGTTGCACTCTACCCATTGCATCATCGCGGCCCCTTGAATGCCAGAGCATGACGTAATGGCTCCGAAGCTATGTCCTGGCTGCATCTCTGTTGGGAGCCACCTTCGTCGGTGCGTGAATGCAAGAGCGTGAAGTTGCGCTCTACCCATTACTTCACCACGGCACCCTTCCTTTGGAATGCATGAGCGTGAAGTCCCGAAGCTCTCTGTTGGGAGCCATCATCGTCGGTGCATGAATGCGAGAGCGTGAAGTTGCGCTCTACCCTTTACTTCACCACGGCACCACCCTTGAATGCCAGAGCATTACATAACGGCGTCGTCTTCGGGAGCCACACCAACATGGCCAACCCTTAGCGTTGGCTTAGGGAGCCTCCATGAACAAACATGGCCGCCAGGGAATGCGCGAGAAAAAATAATTTTTTGGAATATTTGAAAAGTTAAATCAATACTTTGAATTATTTAATCAATATTTTGAAATATTAAATCAAACTTTTCAAACCGTTAATTTAGAAAAATAAATTTTGTAAAAAAATTTTTCGAAATTTTTTTTTCAACCGAAGTTGCATGTCGTGATACACACACGCAACTCTCGTAACGGCCGTTGTATTGTTCAAAGCAGCGATGCGCCGGATTCAGGCGCACACGTACTATAAACTCTTCATCCCTGTGTAATCGCGTGAATGTGACACGGCCGTCTAAGGTTCTCAGCATCTTGATAGCCGGAACACTTTTGGGTGTAACCCCGCCCACCTTAAAACTCTACTTTATGATCATCGACTCTTTAATCAGGTGAATCTCATAGCTCGTATCTGTTACGTGTGCAACTGCGAGAAGTGAAACACTGTCTTTAAGCTTATGAAATAACAGCATTTGGCAGGGATATAAACTTGTCTCCTACGCCAAGCACGAATTTTAGAAAGTGTAGAAGAAGGGGGCACACACATACTGAATGCGAGAGATAAAAACACGTGCATGCCCTTGTTAGTCATGTTTTCCCCTTGCCAGAGGCCACTCTTCCTACTTCAATAAAATACAAAGTAAAATTAAGATTTCGTTTCTTGTACATAATGTCTTACCAAAATGTAANTCCTACTTCAATAAAATACAAAGTAAAATTAAGATTTCGTTTCTTGTACATAATGTCTTACCAAAATGTAAATAATATAAATAAAATTTTTGAATTTTGAATAGCATGACAGGCTGTTTAGAATAATTTTCACATAAAAAAATATGTATAATTTTTTTGTGTTCAAATTACACACCTTCCCTCCAGTTACACGATTTATCTGCTAAAAGGTTTTTAGAGGAGGGGCACATGCCCCCTGTAGGTCCACCCCTTTTAAATTTGCGCCAGTTCCACGTAGGTGTCATTAGCTCATCCAGGTATTTGGAATATAAGGAAGGAACTATTTTCGCAGTGAACTTCGGAACAATGGGCGGTAAAAAAAAGTCGAGGCACATTATTACTCACCATGTCATAATGAAGCCAAAAGGTCCTCTTATCTGAACTTGCTCTGGTAAACCGTTTTCGAGATCACACCACTCAAAATTTTGAAGGTGCGGTGTAGCACTGCGGCTGTAGGAAACACATTTGCAACCTGCGGCACACACGTCGCAGTGGAAACAGGCGAGGATGATCTGTTCCAGCGTGGATATGGCTTTGGCTGCTGGTAAGTCAGGCTTGCAGCTGGTTGNAAAAATGTAAAGTAGAGAACCAATCGTATGTACACATACAGCAGACCCGTGAGTTGTAGGTCTTGCTTCTACGACGTTTCACGAGATACTATGTGATGCAATGCTTAGAAAGGCATTTTTTTTATTGGAAATATGTGTTAACAAATATGTAAAGTAATATGATTAAAATTTATTATTAACGTCCCAGGCAAGGGCACACAAGGCAACGACTGCAAGCTGTACACACGTGAGTTGCGGAAATATATATACATATAAAATATGTCAAGTAGTAGTCACTGCCGCAACCGATCTACTTACGCCTAACGCAAATACTACAAGCAGTGGCCGGGAGGGTTAACCATAATGTCTTCCCAAATTCGATTATCATTTAATTACCCTCCTACGAGGCTATATACTTCATGCGCTTGCATTCCAAGCGAGAGGTTGTCTCAGATATCGCATNATTACCCTCCTACGAGGCTATATACTTCATGCGCTTGCATTCCAAGCGAGAGGTTGTCTCAGATATCGCATGTTTGCATTCCAAGCCGGGAGGATTATCTCAGAGTCTTCCCAAAAATAATTACCATTTAAGACCTTCCTACTAATAATATACACCACGTGCTTCCATTCGAAGCCAGGAGAGTTAGCTCATGATCTTCCCAAACCAATTACCATGTAAGTCCTTCCTACAAGATGAAATACCTCACGCTCTTGCATGCCAAGCCGGGAGGGCTATATCAGAGTATTCCCAAATTAAATTTTCGTTTAAGACCGTCCTACTAGATGATATACACCACACGCCTGCATTCCAAGCCAGGAGAGTTTTCTCAGAGTCTCCCCCAAAATATGTGCGAAAGGTTATCTCAGACCATACACAATGATAAAGCATTAAAGGCAATGCACACTACTATGAAAACAATGGTGGGGACAGCCATGTCACTACTGTAACATATAATTTCCATATGCCTACAACATGTTAAATTTTATTTAATCTTGTGCAACAGAAAGAATTATCGGTCAATCGAGTACTTGTGCCTCTATAAAAGTAGGCTCTCTTAGTCCATTGCAGAAACAAACAGCAGCCAATCATAAAGTGCCGGCACAGAGTAGATAAGAACATAGAGCCGAAACGGTGTGATGGTTCCTTTGTTTAAGACATACCCATTCGCTGATTGGCTGCAAACAGCTCCGGGAACAGACCGTACCGTATGTATGACTGACTACTGTATGCTACTATAGGTTCCGACCATGTGCATGATTGTTACTTCCAACTTAAATGAGATACACTTAATACACTGTTAAAGCATCTCGTAGAGTATCTCATTATGATATTGACATGAAAGAACACATTAAATGTTCAGCCGATGGCCATCTTGGATGGTGTAATCTATTTTAACGTTATTCATTTATCATATCAATGCTAATATTAGGTTCACGTCCATCACTAGGAAAAGCCAATTATCAGATTTTGTCAAAGTCCGAAAGAGGATTAACATTTTTGTACAGTTCCAAGGTACAAACTCAGTTCTCTATCGAAGGTTTCTTGAGACGATGGCCATCTTGGATGAAGTCATAGTATTATTTTAACATTATTCATTTATTATATCCATGCTTATCGAAGGATTCTTGAGACGATGGCCATCTTGGATTTTGTCATAGTAATATTATTTTAGCATTAGTCATAACCAAGCTAATGCTGACGCCTCCCTGCTGACTGGTAAAATAATTTGACTTTGACCTTTGATTACCGAAATGGTATGCGTGGAGGAATAAATTTGACCATGACTTTTGATCACTGACATAGTATTCATGTAGGAAAATAATAATTTGACCTTGACCTTCAAAAATCACAGGGAAACAGGCGAGGATGATCTGTTCCAGCGTGGATATGGCTTTGGCTGCTGGTAAGTCAGGCTTGCAGCTGGTTGTGGAAGCATGGAACGTTTTATGCGAGCGGAGCTAGCCGACATGCACCTTGTGGACGGAGCAGCGAACACGAATGCAAGGCAAGCAGTGGAGCAGTACCACCCAGTGCGACGTCATGCGACAATTGTACGGCTCCATCAGAGATTGTGAAATGAAGGCTCAACGATAGTGATGAAGCAGAATGCTGGAGCGCCACGGACAAGGCGAACGGCGGCATTTGACGAGGACGTGCATCACCGTGTGCGGCAGGAACAGTCTGTTAACTCACTGGCTGTGGGTCACGGTGTGGCTGTTAGCCATTCGATGATCCAGTGAGTTCTGCACGAGAACCTTATGCACCTATGCCACACAAGGAAGGTTCACGTTCTTAGCGAACATGATTGTGTGCCACGTGCCAATGGTTCCTCCAAGAAAACTTTGTGATTCCAAACTTCACGTCGTCTGTGCTCTTCACAGATGGGGACCATTTCACCAGGAATGGAATCTTCAACAGGAGAAACAGTCACGTCTGGGCGCACGCTAATCCCCACCACACGCACTGCATGGGCAACCAAGTACGCTACATTGTCAACATGTGGGCCGGAGTCGTCAACAATCACGTGCTGGGGCCTTATTTGCTACCCGACCGCCACAACGGAGCCAGCTACCTGATGTTCGTGTTGGTGGTATTGCCGGAGTTTAGAAAGAAGTACGTATTGCCATTCGCCACACGATGTGGTTTCAGCATAATGGGGCACCATCACATTTTCCTGATGCCATACGCGGCCATATTGACGTCACATTTCCAGGCCGCTGCTTTGGGAGAGGTGGGCCCATCCACTGGCCGGCCCGATATTTAGTTCTGACTGCTGGATTTATTTTTATGGGGTTATGTCAACTCCCTGATCTACGAGACGCCTGTGGCTAGTGAGGATGATTTCGTCACACGTGAGATAGTCACATTTGATTCTGTATGTGCCATACGAGACATTTAAGAACGGGTCCATGCCTACCAGATCTGCCGTTGCTATTTGTGTATTGTAGTAGGGGATGGCAATTCGAAAATAGACGGTTCTAAAGGGGTGGGGGGCGATGGATGCGCCTAGCTCGGCCGCAAAAATTAACTGCAATAAAATAGTATATAAATTCATTAAATGTTCAACTGTAAACAATCTTTTGAGAATTGGGATATTAATAAAGCCGAAGTGTTGAGAAATTTAATTCTGCTATCTACCACATTTTTTCGTGTTTTACAGCCTTTTTTTATTTTTAAATTTCCTTATCGGTGGATATATTTATTATTAGAAAATCGTATGTCACAAATAAAATCTTGCATCATTTTAATAGTGTTATCCAGTAAAGAGGTAGATGGCTAAATGTTTTTTCTGTCCCAAAATTAGCACGACAATGATTGTAATTTCCTGGGGTTATGAATGAAAGTAGAAGACACTCAGTAAAGTAAGTTAAGGTAAATTTCTTTGTATGTAGAATATTGTGTCTACAATGTATAATATACGTATTAAGTAATAACGAAACGATACCACTGACCGCCAGGACAGTGGAATTTAGTGAGACTTGTGAGAGGAATGTGTTTCGTGTTATTTTCTTTGATGGCGATGAAATATTTGCTATCACCTTGGTTAGTACATAACTTGTGTTTGATTTCTTAATCCCACTGCACAAGAAAGATTTTTCTGCAATATTTCTTTTTGATTGTTCACTTCTCAATGGACCACGAGTACGAATGCGGTAACTCGCTGTGTTCGCCACAGATTGTAAGGTTTTTTTCTCTAACTACCCTATTACTAAGTGTTAAGTGTACGTCCGTGGGCAGGGACGGGAGTTAGGTGCGTCTCACGGCAAGGCCTCGTACGCCTACAGGAGAGGGAATTTCATGCAAAGGTGGCTAGCATCGCGGAAAATAGGGATTAAAGCAGCCATGGCCGCGATTGGGGCCATGAACTGCATCCCTGAGTGTTCCTATAGTTAAGGCCATAGCTAAGAAAGGGGAGGGGAAAAACCGGTATAGTCACCAAAAACCATAGGAAATAAGTTTAAATCTTATTCATGCATTATTAAAAATGCCAAAGTTGGCAGCAGGTATGGATTTCATGCTTGTTATTAAGGAGTTGGAAATCTAGAAGAGAAAGTGGCGGGGCTGTGGGCGCAAGCGCCCTTGAGGTGGAACTTCTGTCAATATTTCTGTGCAGGCGTACCAGCACAATAATACTGACAGCAGTTGTTGAATGCAGGGCCCCCCTGCTTCTTGCTGAGTGAATATTCGCTCTTCCGCGCTGACATCAGGGTCTCCACGCCGTGGGTGAAGACGAGGAGCGCGCCGCAGGGAGACACCCCATCCCTCCACCTCCAAAATAGTCCATCGGTCGGGGTGAGTTCTGGCTCGGGGCGAAGCAGCTGGCCCAGGAGTGGAGGCAGACATCAGGAAGCTTCCGAGGTCCAACGTATTCCAATCCATTCTTCACGCATCCATAGTCAGCAGCGCAGAATTGCTGTCATGTACAGCAAGAGAACCACCGAAAGTTGAAGACAGCGATGGGAGAATTTATCAATTGCCGCATGACTCTGATAGTGATATTTTACATGTAAATCATTAATTGCTGCGTAGCCTATTGACTTTACCAACAAGTGTTGCTACACCAGAACGCTCATTTCCGTCTTTAAGGCATCTACAACCTGAATATGATCAAGAATGTGTCAACAGTGGCTATCAGGACTAGCATTGCTTCATATCCATCGGAATATTGACATCGATCCCCAGCAGGTTATTATTACCTGTTTTGCAGAATAATGAACACGTCGCCTGGAATTTGTACTTTAATATCAGAATCCACCGAACTCTTTGGAATGTGAGCACCACCAATATCTCCACTCAATAAGTAACATGATGAGGAAACTGAAGGGGACACAGTGCAAAGTGAATGTTGTACATTAATGAAATGAAATGAGCCCAGTGGATGAAGTTCGGAAATATAGAAGTACGAACACAAAATATTAAGGTATATGATCGATGTTATGTGTTCTGTGACAAAAATTATGCAATGTTTTATTTAATAATCTTAACTTAAAATGATAATGTTAAANAATCCACCGAACTCTTTGGAATGTGAGCACCACCAATATCTCCACTCAATAAGTAACATGATGAGGAAACTGAAGGACACACAGTGCAAAGTGAATGTTGTACATTAATGAAATGAAATGAGCCGAGTGGATGAAGTTCGGAAATATAGAAGTACGAACACAAAATATTAAGGTATATGTCCGATGTTATGTGTTCTGTGACAAAAATTATGCAATGTTTTATTTAATAATCTTAACTTAAAATGATAATGTTAAANCCGATGTTATGTGTTCTGTGACAAAAATTATGCAATGTTTTATTTAATAATCTTAACTTAAAATGATAATGTTAAAATATTTTTGATTTTCTTTAGTTTGGAAAATACATACTTTTATGGATCTGGTAAGATTCACAACGGAATTTTATTATAGGTTAAGTTCGTTTCGAATCCAAGAAACAAATGCTAACCCAGTTCCAGTACTAATATAGATTACTAGTTTGTTAATATCTAACTGACCTCTAGGTTGGTAAGTTACACCAATGTGTACCTCACATAGTCACAATAATTTTAACATTTAATATTTTTATTCGATCACACTTGCGTATTTGTATTGAATATTTTGATAATTTCAAATTAATCTGGCAGGCATACATGTATGTACATATAATCAATCATTTCCAGTGAAATACAATCGGAGAAGGAACAAAAGAACTGTTCTACATTGAATGTAGTTATAGGAGTTACAAGTATAAGATGATTAGGGTGTTATAATGTAGGTACATGATAGGGAATGTCCTCTCATCCCTCGTTTAGGTTTTGAAACAAGAACCATTGCCCCCCCTGCTTCAGCTTCGTCCTTCAAATGTGTGGTCTTGATACATAATTGAATTCGAACAATTGTTGTAACTGCTGCAAGTAATAAATACGTACAGCGTACACATGAACATGCAATACGCTTATATGCACTCCGTTCCTTGTTCCCTACGCTTGTACTCATTTAAATTAACCATTACACGTGGATGCACATCCACGTAGAAGGCGCGGGTGGCCGATGTGTTGCCTAAACCCGCAGGGCCACACTGCAGCTTCGAAATTTTGAGAGGCGTGATCTCGAAAACGGTTCACCAGAACGAGTTCGGACAAGTGAACCTGTTGTCTTCATTGTGCCTTGGTGGGTCATTATGTGCTTCGACATTTTCTTAGTGTTTCAAAGTTCCCTGCTNAACCTGTTGTCTTCATTGTGCCTTGGTGGGTCATTATGTGCTTCGACATTTTCTTAGTGTTTCAAAGTTCCCTGCTGAGAGAGGGCGACTACTTATACTTACGCAATGAAGGGGGACGATTTGACCAACCAGATTTACGATCTCCGATTCGTGAAAGACTATTCCGATTTTGGTTATTCCATCTCAAGTACTTCCTGTAATATTTACATTTATGCATTAAAAAATTCTATTTTCAACACCACGTGCCTCCCTTAATATTCACCACATGACAGTGTGTTGTAAATTTATACCCCACCTTTTTTTCCACAAGGAATCACCTCCTAGAGTTTGGCATGTGAATGCTGGTCAATGTTGTATAATTTTACTATGACATTGCAGATGAACTCAATAAATATGGTGGTTTTTAAAATACGAAAGACATAAAATAATATTTAGCATATCAGATGCTATAGATTATAAGAGTTTCGGGCGCACATTAGCTGAACAGAGGAAGTCAAAGATGTTTTTGTTAGTCCCGATCTGAGTTACAGCTTCTTGGAGCTGCTCTGGTTCCATCCATGTGTCAGAAGTTATGTAACAGTTGCTATACATTTTTTAAAGAGTTGCAGGTGTGATACATACTATTGATGATGAAGTAGTTTATATCACTTACAGAAGTTTTGCTTAAGTTGTCATTCAAACACTGTATAAATGAAGTGAAAAAAANATGAAGTAGTTTATATCACTTACAGAAGTTTTGCTTAAGTTGTCATTCAAACACTGTATAAATGAAGTGAAAAAAAATTATTTGGAGTGGAATGTGTTCTGGACATCATATTGTGTGTGATAATTTTGATGTTGTGGATTGTGTANATGAAGTAGTTTATATCACTTACAGAAGTTTTGCTTAAGTTGTCATTCAAACACTGTATAAATGAAGTGAAAAAAATTATTTGGAGTGGAATGTGTTCTGGACATCATATTGTGTGTGTATTAAAACTACAACACCTAACACATACATCAGGTGGTGCAAGAGTACGAGAGAGCAGTTATTTTCCGTCTTGGATGTCTGCGCAAAGGAGGAGCTCGTGGCCCTGGGATTTTCTTCTTTCTGCCCTGCATTGATACTTACCGCAAAGTGGACCTGCGGACTGTCTCTTTCGACGTCCCACCTCAAGAGGTCAGTGGATTGCATTTGTTGTGTATTCCTATTGATGAGATAATGTGTCAGTTACGTACTGAAGGTATTTAATATTCCTTATTTATTAGACTTCTTGTATATTCTTGTGTACATGTGCTATTCAAAGTTCGTCCAAATGTAAGAAAACAATTTAATGTATTAGAGTTGAAAGTAAAAATTTTAAGCAACTTCCGGCTATTATGTTAAACTTGATAAATGAAGAAGCTTACCATTAAAATTGCTTGTATTGAGCACTTAGGTCTCTCTGTGTACCAAGCCTGCAGCCATAGAGTTGAAATGGGGAATCAGTCTCAAATAAATTCTTTCTCAGTGCATCAATTTTAAAGGTAACTGTTTCAAATAAAAATATATTCAATGAAACTTTCTCAGAGAGTACTGCTACGTTAGAAATGAAAAAAGAAAATGTTATTCCTTCATTAATTTCTGTGTAATATGTACATTTTAATATTAATTTTATAGAAAAAATTATTAAACATAAAAATCGCCAGATTTCTTAATGTGGCAGTATTCCTTCAGAAATGTAACATAGAATACGTTCTCTTTTAAACAGTTATTTTAAAATTAATGCATGGAAAAGGAAGTTTTTTAACATTGATTCCCCATTTAAACTCGGTGGCGGCAGTGTTGGTAGGTAGATCCGTTTAATCTTCTCACTGGAAAATCTTCTTGATAAATAGTTAACATTCCATATAGTTTACTGGGCAATGAATTGATTGTTCCTCGAGGGCAAGGACTTTTACCAGCATTGTAAGCTTATTACTTCAGTATTTTAAATCTACACAAATATTGTAATAGGCATTCACAAAATTTTGGGACCTAGCCTTTTTGTAACTCTCAAACAGTAAAATTATTAATGAAACAAGTTTTACTACCTTTTAACATTAGCTTCGGATAGCTTATAAATTAATTAATGCGACATTACTAAATTACATATTATATTGACATTTATTTTATGTTTAAATAATAGCAAAAAACAATTTTCTCCTTCATGTATTATTTAACAGTAGGAATGAAGACAGAAAGTAACTTTACTAGAATTAAATTTAAATTTAACTTGTATGCCATAACTTATCAGTCTTATAGATACACATAACTTTAACAACAGAAGCACAAGCGAATACTGAATATGTTCACAATGATTAAACCCACATATATGCCTTATTTTATGGTTATATCTTGAAATGGTAATTTTTTTACATTTTCTTTCCAATAAATCTAAAATATGTTGATATTAAAATTTTTTATTTAAATACCGCAATACTACTTTAAAAGGTTCAAGTACTTTAGTTACATAAAATTTTCTAAAAATTAGAAATTTTGTATATGTTAATTGAGTAATTTTGTACATGTTTCGTCCAATTGTTAGTCATTGGCTTGCGAGTTACTGTATATAGATTCCGATTAATTTCCAAATGGGGATTTTCTTGTGCGTAATGTGGAAGATACTACCTCGGTATAGAGGATTTCACTGTGTGCTTCCATTTTTTCAAATATCGCCCTCGCTTGGAATGCAAGAGCATGAAGTTGGGATCAAGACCATCTTGATGAGCAGTAGTGGCTGACAAAATAGCTAACATCGGTACCAGCTGATAAAATGGCCGCCATCGGTAATGGCTGACTTAATGGCCGAAATCGGTACTTGCTGACAAAATGGCCGCTGTCAGAAGGAATACAAGAGCAGGAGGATTTGATTCGTGACAAAATCCTAGATGGACGTCTCTTGTTCCCTCGTCCTCAGCCCCACGCCATGCCTTACAATTGTCCTTTTCTAACGACAATACTGCTGCCGAACTTCCGTGTCGCTGATGGCATCGACGAAGAAACCGACTGCGATGATATCGCGTGCCTCTTGGGGGCACCCTTCCAAAGGTAGGTGGGAGAGCCTCACAACGTCTTGACATAGCTCCTGCAGCGGCTCTCCTGGTCGTTGGGTGTGGCTTCGCAGTTGGGACAAGAGGTCATTTCGCAGGTATCGGTCGCTGAAACTTAGCTCCAAGACAGACACCAGTGTGTGGTACTGCAGTAGATGTCGCTCTGGCAGAGATTGTAGTATGTGCAGTTCAGGGTCTATCAGTACAGCGGTGAAGTAGTATGCCCGTTGTTAAGTTGTCCAGCTATTCAGAGTGGCGACTATTTTAAACTGGTGTTGAAACTCTTGTCTAGAAGTTTGGCAATCGTAAGGGGCGGGTTTAATTGGGATCCCCTTTCTCACTCCTGGCTGCGCGACACCAATGCTGCAGAGCTGCTGATTATCTTCCGAGGGTGTTGCGATAGTTACTACTTGTACTGCTTTCTCACTTTTCTCGGCCGACGATTTTGTGATAGTAGAATTCCGCAGTTGCAGAAATTCCTGCCATTCCTTTCTCATCGTACTTATTTCCTGTTTCACTTCATTCTCGAAACTTTCCATTCTTTCATTTACGCTGTCCATTCTTTCATTTACACTGTCTCATTAATAATGTATATTTTCTTATCTATTAATTCACTTACGTTAGTTATCTGGCTATTTACATTCTCATTTACTCTACTTACATTCACCTTCAAACTACTAATTTTGCCATCAAGGCTATTAACTTTTGTGCACAATTGGTTATCGAATCCCTCAATTAATGCTCGCAATGCTTCCAGTTCTGTAGAAAGTTTTCTAGTTGACAGTAAATGCAACGGTTGTGCTAAACAGTCTTAATTATTTTCGCCTTCAGCTATTACAATTAATTAATTTGTTTTAATATAATCAAATTTCACTGTATTGCCCAACTTAATTAACAATTAAATACCTCCATCCCACTTCTGACACCAGTGTTACAAGAATGCCTGAGGGTTGTATCTAAGTTCGTGAGGGTTGCAGTTCTTAATAAAAATAAGAGTACTAAATTTGATTTTTATTTATTCATATAGCTATTATTCAGAGCATTAAATTAACTATCTCCGCTTTTTACTTTTTTTTTTAATTCACATTGTGCGCAATATTTAATGTATATTTTTACTCTAATTAATGTCCTTCTTAAAGTCTCTGTTTGTTTATAGTAAATTAACTCATAGTCATAACTAAAACACTTTAAGACTGTCTGTACCATCATTTGTAGTGTCTATTACTCACGCAACCAGTCCAATAGTCCAGCATGCCAGTCGAACTCTTAACTGCTCGATACTCAAAATCGCAGATTACCCTTCCGCTGGTCACTTTCCTTGCCACTCGTCTTCTATCGCTCGGAACTCATCCATTCATCCATTCCACAACTACACTCAACTCCCGACTGGAGGACTGTCACACTTTTATATCATTCGTCCTTACCAACTGGAAGGGTCAACGCT
Organism: Clitarchus hookeri; assembly: GCA_002778355.1. Lineage (NCBI taxonomy): Eukaryota > Metazoa > Arthropoda > Insecta > Phasmatodea > Phasmatidae > Clitarchus > Clitarchus hookeri. Next base: position 113,609 of record NQII01005154.1, on the reverse strand, counting down.
CCCCGAGTCACGCCGAGAGAACGACGTCAGTAATCCGGAGCATTCTTCAGATAAACTCAGAAATCCTATCCGCCGAAGGTCAGGAGTGGAATGCCGACAAAGCGTTATGGCAGCAGAATGCCTATAACTCAAAATGCTAGCAGGATTCTCACTCGACTTTCATTCCAACATCCCATTGACTTGCTGCCCCATTTATCACTACTCTGTCCTCCTCTTCCACTCGCTAACGCAGGGCGAGCCAAGGTCAGAGCCACAGACCTGCGGCAGTAATAATATTAATATCACCTTAGTCAATATAGTGATTTTTCAGATAACTGTTTTTACAGAGGCAGCTGATGAATAGTTAAAAGAATTGCAAATGCTGCGTGTAACTACTCTCGAAGACAATAGCATTTGATTGTCTCCTTAATAATACATTAGCTAATAATATTGTGTTAGGGTAATAACACAAAAAAATAATCAGTACATGCTCAAGGCATGTGGTATTTATTTATGTGCAGAATTATTGTGTACAGTTCTCAGTGTGCATGATTCGGAATCCACAATTGTGTTACAGTTAAGAAGGTTGTAGACACTATAGTAGAAAAGTAAGAATTGAACTCTGTGTTTCTGTGTAATATATGTGTAGTTGTGGAACATTACCTAGTTAGCCATGAATGCCATGTTTTTCATGTANAAGGTCAGAGCCACAGACCTGCGGCAGTAATAATATTAATATCACCTTAGTCAATATAGTGATTTTTCAGATAACTTATTTTACAGAGGCAGCTGATGGATAGTTAAAAGAATTGCAAATGCTGCTCGTAACTACTCTCGAAGACAATAGTATTTGATTGTCTCCTTAATAATACATTAGCGAATAATATTGTGTTAGGTAATAACAAAAAAATAATCAGTAAATGCTCAAGGCATCTTACACCACTGTGGTATTTATTTATGTGCAGAATTATTGTACACAGTTCTCAGTGTGCATGATTCGGAATCCACAATTGTGTTAAAGTTAAGAAGGTTGTAGACACTCTAGTAGAAAAGTTAGAATTTAATTCTGTGTTTCTGTGTAATATATGTGTAGTTGTGGAACATTACCTAGTTAGCCATGAATGCCATGTTTTTCATGTAATGCTCTTATATTGGTGTTTTGTTCGATGTGCTTCAAGTGTCTGTGTTATTTCATGCTGTCGCTAGCATGGCAGGCCAATGTACTTGCAGGTGTTATCCAGAGACTCTGTCACTGTCAATGTGGACGCAGTGGTGTTTTATCATGTTAACAGCCCCATCATGGCCACCAATAATGTTGAATACTACAGGTGACATCACCAGACCTTACTGTTAATTTTGTTGACATTTTAATTTTTTCACTTTCTCAAATTTCATAGAGTGCATTTTTATTTCCAGGTATATGTAGCACGGATGCACGTGATTTAATTTAGTAATTGTAGTAAGTTTCCACACTGGAATTATTCACTTATTTTTTTTATACATGTTCAACATTATTGTATGAAACTCTAAATTGGTCATGATGAAACGGAAGTGTGTATTTTTTTATTTTAATTCTGTAGTTGTTTTTTTTAAGCTGCTGCTATTCCTGATGCTGTTATTATTCATACATTTTTTAATGTAATTAAATTGTAACATTTTAATTTAAAAAAAAAACAACTAAAATCTCTATGATATTAGTATGTCACAAAAGCATCTTTAATTTGTATTTGCAAAAGAATGTGAATCTTAGCAGGAGAATACATTCAATGTGTTAAGAATGTGTAAGGAACACACACAGAGAATAACTAGAGCATTACAAAAATAGATATTGTTAAGTATGTTGCAAGCAGAAATGGAATATGTATTAAGATTGGACTTTACTTGTCACATAAAGACCATCAGTATACAGAGAAAGTAACATGTACATCTTGCCTTCTGTTACATAGTACACACCCACAGTCACACAGTGATTGCCACACACATAGCCCAAAACTTAAAAAGAAAACTATAACATGCAGGTAGTATAGCCAACTTATAGAAATGGCGTAATCATAATACCTTAACACACTCTCTCAATTTCAAGACCGTTGAATACAGTTCTGCAGTAGCATGAGACATCTTATGATAACCTAAATAACCAAATTCACAGCTATTGACAAACAAGACTTGAAATTGTTTTTTATTCATACGTGTTGCACTTCCCATTAACAAAGATCCCTCCAAACACAATTTATACCTGTTCCCACAAAACTTGGTTGACCACAGCGACTTGGTAAACATATCGGCAATATTAAAATTTGACTCGACATACTTATGCACATATAAGCTGTTTAGATACAATTTCATTTAAAATTGAAGCTTAATGTCAATATGTTTTCAACATCCAGTGTTCTCATAGTTCCTCATCATATGTATATCTCCTTGGTTGTCTATGAGCAAACTGCATTTCCCATACCCTTTACTACTTAAAAACTCGGGACAAGAGACCCTTTAAGTTATGGAGATCAGTTGCTGCTAAACTGCCTGTTATATATTCCGCCTCTCCTGATCTCAAAGTTATAACCTGCTGTTTTTTTGAGCCCCAGGACACCAGGTTATCGCAGTGGAATGATGCCATTTTGTTTATGCTCTTCTGATCTGTCTTATAACCTCCCCAGTCAACATCTGCATAGATGATGACTTTGTTAAATTCTTCTGGGTGTTTTTCATTAACCAGGTTGTTATCCATTTTTTGCTTTCAAGTAGCGAAGTACCCTCTTTGCTGCGTTTCATACAGAACATGTCGGGTGATACAGAAAGCTGCTTAAGTATGACGTTGCAAAATTCATGTCTGGCCTACTAATTTGGGATATTTAGATCAAGCTGCCTACAATTTACCGAAACGGTACTTGCACAACTGCATGTGGGTCTCTGATTTCGATTCTTTCTTCCATTGATGTAGGGCAGATTTAACGTTCTTTAACATTAAACTGCTCATACATCTCCTAGATAAGTTTACACTGACAGAGTTCAACTATGGCGTCCAATCCTTTCACCTCTGTCACTACAAAACAATGTATGTCCCCCATGTATTTTGTACCAAACTCGTCTCTGAGCCATTCAGCCAGTTCCTCTGGTTTAGACTTCTTGCCGATCAGTAAAATGTTGTCCACCCGTATTACCAATAATATGTCAGTTCCGTTCTATAAACATACGTAGACTCTGGATCTTCTCATTCTACTCTCTTCTGCAAACTGGTTGAATCTCTTGTTCCAACAGTGTTGGGCCTCAGTAAGTCCATAAAGGGCAAATTTGAGTTTTAGTATCTTATTTCTTCCTTCTGCTCCCTCTGGTTGAAATACATAAACATTGTCTTCAAGTGTTCTAATTAGAAATGCTGTGGGTATATCCATTTTCTTGACAGTCCAATCATTTTGTATAGGGTATGATATAGCAAGCCTAATTGTGGGAATCTTTGCTACTGGTACATACACAAGTTCTTTGTTGTCACCAGGAGGGTTCTTCTGAAACCCCTTTGCCATTAGTCGAGCCTTCTACGTTCCATCTAGTTTTTGCTGAATACCCATATTTTCTCAGTTGGTTCTACGTCTGGTTGATTGGGTGTTTGGGTATTTAGGGGGAGGGGGGTCCACTTATACCCAAGTTTGGAACTACTTATGTGCATCCAGTTTCCTTTGAATGGCAGTTCTCCATTATTCACTCTGATTGAATGCTTCCTGATTAGTTTGTGGATCTCTGTCTGTCAGCAAACAGACAGTACGCAACATACCTATAGTTCATAGTTTTCTAAGTATCTATGTTTCCTCACTCTCCTCTTCAACTCCAGTGGTGGTTCTTTATCCTCTTCAAACCCATGGAACTCGGAACTCTTCATCTTCTACTTCAGTAGTTCACTGTCACCTATCAGCTGTTGCACGCCNCTTCAAACCCATGGAACTCGGAACTCTTCATCTTCTACTTCAGTAGTTCACTGTCACCTATCAGCTGTTGCACGCCCTCTCGCCCTCCAAATTTCGTCTCACACCCTTCACCCAATCTAAATTGTAATATGCATACGTTTGGTGCATGTCCCANTCTCGCCCTCCAAATTTCGTCTCACACCCTTCACCCAATCTAAATTGTAATATGCATACGTTTGGTGCATGTCCCACCATTCTGATTGGAGTAGGACCATTGAGGCTTTGTTTCCAAATATCTTGTTTTGAAATATCCCTTTTACACAAATAGATCTCTACCGGTGTATTTCCTCCTAGTGTAGCTGTGGGGGACCGATTCAGTTGATACGCATCTGTGCGGATCGTTCTACCCCACANGGTGTATTTCCTCCTAGTGTAGCTGTGGGGGACCGATTCAGTTGATACGCATCTGTGCGGATCGTTCTACCCCACAATTGTTTCGGCAGGCATGTCTCTACAAACATGATCCTAGCCGTATNTACGCATCTGTGCGGATCGTTCTACCCCACAATTGTTTCGGCAGGCATGTCTCTACAAACATGATCCTAGCCGTATATAGCAGGGTCCTGTTCATCCTAGCGGCGGTACCGTTCATTTGAGGTGAATAGAGAGCTACCTACTCTATTGTTACACACTTCTCACCACAGAATGCCTTGATTTTCCCCGACAAAAATTCTCCGCCATTGTCGCACCTCGCCCTCGCGGTGCAGTTTGTTCCAAAGTGAGATTCTATGTGTGGAATGTAATTTACCACATTTTCTGCAGCTACAGCATTTGTCTTGAGTAGATATACTACACAGAAGTGTGATAAATCATCAGTTATGGTTTTATAATATTGCTCAACATGACTAGTTTTTGTGGACATTGGCTCCCAACATCCATGTGGAGTAACGTTCCTACCCAGGAGAATTTAGGAGAAAGATTTCTTAGAAAAGGTTGTCTAATTGCCTTTTACTGTCGAAATGCATCATATGCCTTACTTGATGTACGTAAACCCATTTGTTTCAAACACTCGCAGTTCAAATGTGCAGGTTTTCATACCACAGGTCCTCTCCCTCTGCTAGTGAATACTTTCCCTTGGTAGGCCTACGCAATAAAAAATTAGTAACGTAACATTTTTCCGNAGGCCTACGCAATAAAAAATTAGTAACGTAACATTTTTCCGATGTTCCGCACAACATTCTCAGTCCACGTTCGTCCACTATCTCTGCCCTATTAGCCTTACAAATCGCTTCCTTCCCTGAACTCACCACCTTCTTGACAGACAAAAGATTTATCTTGAGGTTAGGTATGATGAGTGTTTCTAGTTAATTTTTAGTTCATCTTTCTGGCGATTCACCTTTCCTTTTTGGTTCACTATTAACTCTTCACCATTAGCCACTCTTATCTTGATAGGTATCTCCAGATCTTAAACATCTGTTATACTGTATTTTAAATTTATCATGTCCATGTGATTAGTACACCTTGAATCAAGTACAAACTTTGTCTTGTGTACCTTTCTTCTTGACCAACGAACACTGATTCTTCTTCGCTTATAGTTGCAATGAACGTAACCTAACTTTCTTCAGTGGTGTAACTTGTGTTGTATCCGATAACTCAATGGTTTCTTCAACCTTGTCTCGGATTGCTATTGGACCAGTCACTATACCCTTCTCTACCAGAGCGATTATATATCTTGCCTTTGGGAAATCAGCAAACAGATGCCAAGGGTCACAACACCCATAACATTTTCTTGTTGGTTTGTTTCCTGTCACAAATGATGTAGTTTCCACACGCTCAACAGCTACTTGTATGTGGTTTTGCTTCAATTCTGCATCCAAAAGTCTAGACTTAATGAACTCCAAGATGATATCTGTATTTATTGTTTCTAGCACAGTTATATCATAGCACTCTGGAAGGGTTAACAGCAGGTGACAGACTTTATCATCCTGGTGCATTTTTCAGACCATTCCTTCAAGGTCGTGTACTATGTTGTCAAATTTATTAGATTGTTCTGTAAAGTTTTTGTGCACTGCAGAGTCAGTAGCTTCGTTCGCACAAATCATTTTGAAATAGCACTTTTTCTGTCTCGAAAACCTTGCTGAAAGCCTTGAGGATGCCGCTTGCAGACCCTGCTTCCCTCACTTATTCTATGTGGCGATCCATTATACTGTTGATAGTAACATTCCTTCCTTTCTTATCCTCTAATTTTTCTCTTTTTATTTTTCTCTCATAAACTCTTCTAATTTCTTGTTACCATCTGTAATCCACCGCACCTCTTTTTTTATCTAGCAGCAACAACACACTGTATTTCCAATTTTTATTTATTTATTATCCACTAACTGTGGATACCATATCGACGAACTAGCAGCCGTGATTACAAGATGAGCTCACCAGCTTTCCTTACCGTATATTACCCTACTTCACTTTCATTATTATACTGGACGTAAGTTTATAAACAACCGTGGTGCACTTGTGGGTTCACAACCTATTCAATTCAGATGTTACTTATCACATAAAGACCACACATAGTAAGAAACATGCAAAACTTGCCTTCCATTACATAGTGTACACACACAGCCCAAAACATAAAAAAAAAAAAACATGTTATATAGCCAACTTATAGTAATGTCGTAATAACAATCACTCAACATGTAGCTGGGTAATGAAAGAGGTGTGTATGTGCCAAAAACCTAAATATATTTAATTAAATAGCATTTAATTGAATTAAATTTAATCAAGTGGTTGATGTGGGGTTGGTTACCATAGCGGGTTAGATTTTGGATTTTTGCCCGGCGCCATAGCTCAGTGGCAAACTAATGAATTTAGGATAGTACGGTCGATGGCCCAGGGGCCCTGGTGAACCTTCCGTCAGTTATTTGCTTGGTTGTCGCGTACTTACAGTTGCACTCTTTACATAGGATGGCGAGACTGTCGGCCGTCTCGTACGCCTGAACTATATTACTAAAAAGGCTGGTGATGCTAATAAGTTTGCCCTACAATGATTTAACACTATTTTACTTGTTGAGGTGTTTATTCATCGTCCGTTTACAAATGAATAAATGTATGAATGATATGCAAAATGGCCTCATCCCTTACGCAGCGAAAAACACGTGGTTTTATTTTGTAAACGCGATTGCGTTAAAAACTCTCCGGTGAGAGTACGATGGCTCTCCCCCCAGTACTTTAAATAGAATACAAATATTCGGGTAATTAAACTTATACTATTGCAGTTAAAAATTATTTCAGCCTACATGCCGGTACTGAGGGCCTCGCGGAGCGAGAGACTTACAATGGAGGTTTCGTTCAGGGGCTGAGATGAACTGGGGCGAGCATGGAGTCGGTTTCCGCCACCAGTGGTGAAAGCCGAAGTCAAGCTACGAAAAAATTAAGCACAACATAACACTGAAAGATGATTATGTAATGAAAACATAAATGAATTAAAGTAAAACATAAAAAAAAAAAACATAATGACACTTACATAAATACACTTTTAAATTTGTCACATATCTCCTAAATGTTTGTATTGCACTATTGATGATGCGTGCGAATTACACTAGCCACAGCGTTGCCAAGTATACCATGAAAACATCCCTGGCGTTGGCTGTGTAGGGGACGATGGTCTTTTTATGTTTGTTGAAATTATGAACACTGATAAATTACACTTTGTAGCACTTTTCACTCTATCTCTGGCCTAAAAGCCATTTGGTGTGGTGTAGCTGGTGTGGTTGAAACAACTGTGGCAGTCAGAGTGAATAATAGTTGCTATGACAGAATTTAAAAAGTTTTTATTGTAGTACGTGGTCAGTTTAGGTGTTACTGAAGCTGAGAAAGTTGGTATTTACAACACCAAGGTTAAGAGTTAAAAAAGAGTACAGTCTAATTGGGTAAGGGTTAAAATGCATATTATAGCTGACTCTTTGCATTTAATCCTGGAGAAATTGTACTTCTTGTGAAGTGTGTATTTGGGTATAATAGAACTGGATTGCTGTAACCATGACCCAAGTCTTTGAAACCTTGCAAATAAACACTATAGTGAATCTCAACTGTTGGAGAGAGAGGTGAAAACAAAAAAAGACACAATAAAATCTTTGAATGAAGCTTTTCTTATCATTCAAAGCCCAGTTAATCAGTTATGCATTATGTATGCTATAAGGTGCAGGCTAATGTGGATGGTTTTGATGTTTTAATAAATAATAGTAGGCCAGACAGTGGAGTAGTGAATCTTAATCGTTCCTTTATTTTCCACTATGATGACTCTAACTTTTGATGGCGATGATGATGGAAATGCTGCGTACACATCTGTTCAAGTGCCTCTCATATCTACCTTTCCAAGTAAGTATCGGAAGCTGTTAGAAAACTGTACTGAAAGGACTATAATTATGGATAGCTTTGTTTAAGTTACATTCATTTCGTGGTATCCACCATTTAATTTCAGCCCTGTTATGTTTGAATAAAACAGTTAAGAATGAATAGACATTTGAAGTATCACTTCCCAGTCGTTTATGCTCAAACCAGTTTCCAGTGGAAAATTATTGGCAATAGGATAACCATTTCACTTTCGTCATGACTCAACACTGTTTCAATTTCATGACTTGGCATGCGCCTGCTGTAATGTGTTGCATGTTTGTTCCCTATATGTGGTGTGCATGCAGGTTCTCACCAAGGACTCGGTCACTGTAACAGTGGATGCCGTTGTCTACTACAGAATCAGTGAACCTTTAGGTGCTGTTGTCAAGGTTTATAATTACAGGTACTTAAATAGTAATTGTAGATATATTTTTTCTTGAGTATTCATTTTCAGTAATATGAAGTTGTTAATGCAGTTTCGTGACTGTTTATGTATGGTTAAGATGGTACAATATAGTCTACTTGTGGTTTCTTCACCCTTTTTGAATCAAACCATTGAAAAATCACCCCATGTATGACGTATTTAGATATAAAATGGCGTTTAATACCTCTAATAACATAAAAGTATATTATTTTTCTCTTAATTAAAGTTTTATGTACATTTCATCTATAAACTGTAATACTTAATTTATAATAAATATGAATACAAAGAGTGAGAAAACGTGTGTGTTGGTAGCGCTTAGTAAGAAATAATTCTCATGCAAAATATTATTACAACTGATTGCACATTAATTTGGTGCATTGTCCTTTTATGTAATTGTCTAGGCTTAGTTAAGCTTTGGTTGCATGAGGTGGAGGAATATCCTGAAAGTAGAACTTTAGCAGGGCTTTAGAAAGGTGTGAAGTAACCATGAATGGATTATAAAAACACAGTGAAACTAATATTTTGCTCTGAGATGCCCTAATTGAAATTGCGTCAAAACAAAAAAAAAATTCCGTACTTTATGAAAGAAAGTGAATCACTTGCCAAGCCAATTTCCTTTCCCATTTTTTATTATGTTTTAGCCTTTTGGATGTTGATGCATACATTTTCAAACGTAGAGAGTGTGTAGGTGTTGGGATGGATCAAGGTTTGCTAAGAAGCCTAGTTCGGAAACTGTCTATGTTGATACAGTACCTTCTACCACAATAAAATATAGAACAGTCCAAGTCTAAGTTGTTTTGTTCACATCATGCTGCCTGATCTCACCATGTCATGTTTGTGCATGTGATACCAGTATGCTATGCATCATGCTGCTCTTGCTTCTCATTCTCATTTGATTTTGGGTCACAGCAGAATTTTCTTTTGTGGAATTCAAACGTTGACAGAGCTGCTAAGTGGCTTTAACAAAGATAATTCTTTGAATTGTGGAACTCTTTCTTATGCTTATTTTCAGTCCAGCAGCTAGGGGAAAAATGTACTTTCACTATCAACAGGATAAAAAGTCCCTATACAATAATTGCTCGTTTTAGTGAGCTCTAACACCCCTCAATGTTTGTCCCATGATTTTAGAATCATCCTGTATAATATTTTGTCTTTATCAACAATCCTATATTTTTCTCAAACGGTTTCTTTTAACATGTCTAACTTGAGACGTGTCTAATCTATTCAAAATTTCTCTATTATTTGGTAGGAAACAAAAACTTGCGTGAACAAATAAAATCATTAAAAAATACGATTGAGATGTATCTGTACCTGAGATGTGCGAAAGTTATTAAATTTCAATTAAAATTTAAAAAATTGTATCCATCTCATGTACAACTGTGTTTTCTGTGAATACTTATATATAATTTACTGGCAAAATAATCAGTAGTGTTTAGAAACTAAATGGAATAGACTTTCATATTCCGAGAGAATATGGTTCTCACGTTATCTGGTTGCAGATAAAAATGTTTTGTATTACTTGAAAACTATATAGAACCTATATTTGGATACAATTTTGCGTCATTGTAATCTATTTATAACAGACCTGTGACATAATAGACTGATTTTGTGTATTTCCATTGTAAAATTGTGTGTCCACTTTATTTGTGTCATTTTCTCGCAAGTGTCCTATTTTTTAATGCCAGTTATTTGAGCATGTCCATTTTTTGAGTACCACATTTCTGGTAACCCTAAGTTGGAGTAAGTAATGGAGCAGGGTAAAGGTCATCTTACGTTGCGTATTGGTTTTTTTTGTAAGGTAAACTCTCAATTCTAAGACCTTTCATGTTTCCGATGAAAAGGGTTTTTATTACGAAGGGGTTGTTATTGAAAGAACTTTTAAAATTAAATGTGTTTCATGTTTCCCCAAAAGAGGCTTGTTATTTCAGGGGTCTTAGAAACGGGAGTGGAATGTACATTTCATATGTGCAGGGTGCCAGTGTTCACAGAAATAATGATGGTGTCACATTTACATGCATTTAACTACTAGAAATATGTGGGGGCAGTTTCTTTGTGGCTGTTGGTTGCATTTGATGAATATATCGCTTTCCTGATACCATANGTTTCCCCAAAAGAGGCTTGTTATTTCAGGGGTCTTAGAAACGGGAGTGGAATGTACATTTCATATGTGCAGGGTGACAGTGTTCACAGAAATAATGATGGTGTCACATTTCCATTCATTTAACTACTAGAAATATGTGGGGCAGCTTCTTTGTGGCTGTTGGTTGCATTTGATGTATATATCGCTTTTCTGATACCATAATACCAAAAAATGGGTTTGTGATAGTAATTCGTGAACAACCCAGTTATATGCATCGTAGTAGCATGTTTCTGGATTATTACAGCCAGAAACATAAATACGTAAAAATGCATAAGCACTAAACTTTTTAACTTGTTTAAAATTGTCTCAAAACAAAAAATTTTGAACTCCGGTTTTACAAATTTGGGCACGACTTGTGAGGCTGGGTGTCCCAAATCGTAATCTTTCTGTTTTCTACTAGTGCAGTGCAAACTTACAACGGAGATTACTTTTTTTTCTTCCAAGTGCAGTGTTCCAAATGCACATCACATGTCACATTGCCTCAACATTAGAGCACTGATATGTGTACATTTTTATATCGGCCACTCTCCTCTACAAGACCCTCTCATTTTATGGTGTAACACTAAATACAAAACTATGCTACATGTTCCTGTACTGCTGTAAATATTTCGTAGTGAAATTTTTGTACATAAAATTTTCCTATCCAGCTATTTTCTCCCTCAAATACTCATAAAAAATGGAAAAAAAAAATCCAGAAATTAGTTTTAGGTCATAAAATATACATTGCTCAGCCACATTAAGCATTTCATAAAACATTTTATTCCTGAAAAATTTCTTATAATTTGGTGGCCAAGGTATGGGGCATCCTCAAATATGCAATAGTTTGGATTTTTTTATTACATTATATTTGATTCTTTATGTAATTCTTTACCACAGAGTTAATTTTGACTTAGGCAATCATCTTAATTAACATTGCTTGTGTGGTTTCAGCCACTCTACTCGTCTTTTGGCTGCAACAACTTTGCGCAATGTGCTGGGGACACGCAACCTCTCTGAAATACTTTCAGAACGAGAAGCCATCTCACACACAATGCAATCTTCCTTGGACGAGGCTACAGATCCATGGGGAGTCAAAGTGGAGAGAGTCGAGATGTGAGTTGTTTCGTATTTGTAATTATTTTATGAAGGTATAATTATAGTATTCCTAAATGTACACATTCAATAAAGAATTTTATTCTTGCTTGTAAAAATAAGAATACAAACTGATGGTTTTATCTTACAAAGTCATGTTTGATGTATCATATGTTATTGCAAGCCTGGCAATCGTTGACACACGCATGAGATTGAAATTAGTGTAAGTAAGGGTTGTGTGAATATTTGGTATACCGAAATGTAAATTAAAAATTACAACTTTCATTTTCGTTTCAGTAAGAAATTTGTTTGCCGAAACAAAAATCTTAGATTTTTATCAATACTCGGGTGTTCAGTGAATATTCATTTAGTGCACCAGGAAAGGAAATTTTTGTCTTTAAATCATTGTGTTTTTTAAATTAATTTATAACCTAAATAACTACATGTAATGGAAATTGAAATAGAGTCAATAATCCGTGTGGTAAATACTCCATAAGTAGTTCTGTACATATAAAACAACACATTCAATAATAACAGTGATGTCCAGCACCGCCCGTCTATCTTTCGCAACTTGCTCTCTCGTCTCTTTGTCTCACGTGCCACAACAGCCCTTGACCATGGTGGGTTGCATATCACAGTACTGGCTTCCGTGTTTTAAACATTCCTAGTTCAGTGACACTCAAAAACACTGTAATTTATGTAGGCCTTATAAATTGCATGTTGTAATTATGTGTGTAATTGACAGCAATACTTGTTAACACTGTAAGATTGTAGAAGCAATACTTTTAAACATAAGGATAAAAACTACGCAGGACTTGTGATTATGTGTTTCTCAGGTAAGAAATATAATCACTACCACCGAAGTCGTGCAGTTTATTTACTGTACCACTTGTGCTGGGTCTTGCATCACTCACTTCAGCCATGCACATTCTTGGAGGGGTAGATATTTTGACAAATAAAGCCATCAGATGTTACTGTTTAAACTGTTTTGGCTTTTCATCTATTAGATGTTTATGAATCATGTACAAATACATAATTTCTTGTACACTGAAGTATCTACACTGCTGCAGGCTGGCTATTAAGGTGGCCACCTATCTGAGACTTGAACTGAATTGCAGTGCGTTTGAAATTCCACCTTTTTTTTAGGAAACTAGCAAATGTGTGCCCAAAATGCTTATCTACGAAAATAACACACACTTCAGACTAGTCATGTATGGTATTTTCAAGACATCATGACATTAGAAACATAATTTTAATGCTCTCCAAAATGGCTGAAAACAGTTTTTTCAGACTGCTGTTTCCTGAAGTATATGAACTGGATTCATGCAAAACTATGATAGAGGAGGGCATTGGACTTTGTTACAGTGTTGCGTCCAATAAAATGATTGGGTCACTGCATAAAGTTCCACAGTTCCAGTGGTTCAACGGGAACACAGCATACGAGTTCAGAACTTTGCGTGTAGAGGTGATATAATTTTATATGCACGGTTCGGCGTTAGTAGTCCTTCGAGTTTTGCCTCGAACACCCAAATACATCCCTTTCTAATTAGCAGCCTTAAACTTTCAACGTGATAAAAACACTCATCCTGCTTGATTTTTGTGGGTGGTCCATCATCACCACCACCATGGACGTAGTCGTCCAGTGTAAATTTAACCGATTCTAGTCCTTAAAATGGTGATCCGCGGGAATGTTAATGTCAACCTGAAGCCATTCCCTAACATTTTCATCTAGAATGCCAAAGTCCTTAACTTTAGCATTAGTGATATTATTTGCTTTCTGCTACAATCGTTAACAGCTGTCTCTGCTTCAAACCTTTTCCAAGACATTGGCTTTATTTTCGTCACCTTTTTCAGTCTTGTCTGTGGGTTACAAAAGTTTGACCACCGTTTGTGCCAAGCAGTTTGCGAAAATAAATTGAAAATGCCGTCCTAAGCTCGAGCAATTGCCCAAATCACTTTGCTTAGTTTATATTCTTTTGTAATTTCTGCTGTGGTTTTCCCACCATTTAAACTTCACAGAAATGATGGCAGGAACTCCTTAGGAAATTGGCATTTGAGTGGCCGCAAGATCCCTTGATCCTATTGCTGCTTCAGTGTAGTACAGTTGAGAGGTAGAAAAATAACACACGCATTTTCTTTTGGAGGGTGTGCTGAACAGTTACCCGGAATGAGGACAGTGTTGCACTTGGCATCGGAACCAAATCTTTTGCAGTGTTTACGTGCTTGTTGCACAAAACTGTTGTCTGTTACACTCAGTATAATTAAGTTGAATGTGAAACAAGCTTTTTTGCTTGCTTTGTACTTCACAGCTTTAACATCCTTGAATATGCTTGGACCGAGACATTTGCCATTAATTAACAGCTTTGCTTTGGGTGTTTCAGCTGCATTGGAACAACCCATCACAGTGAGATGGTCAGTACAATTTTTCATTCCGCTGTGCTGTTCAGCGGTACACAAACTTGATGGTGGCGTATAACGCCAGTTCAGCACAGTTTCATCTACATTGTATACTTTATCAGGAGTGAACACTTCTGCTGCCTGTCTGTCGGCAGAAAGAATTTCTCCCTTCAGCTTGTAAGCTGAAATGCAATGGCTTTGTTGAAATCTGTACAGCCACCCTTGACAACAGTGTCACGTATATAACAGTTTGATTTAATTGTGAAATAATTTAGTTTGTTACATTAGCAATGTGCCAGAAATGCTGACACATTTGCTGTGGCACTGTCGAAACCACTCCATTAACTCTGTGCCGAGTTTTGTGCTTTTACTCAGTTGAATAGTTTTATAGTTTTCCATGGCTTTGTTTGATTTGATATAAGCATCAAACTTGCAAAGTTCATTTTTCTTTTCAATATGTTGTCGCTACTAGGCCACCTGAGTTATACAGGATGATGGCTAGTAGGCTACTGAGTTACTTTACTTTGTGTAGACTAAGGACACCTGTCGTTGTTGAGTAAGGGGTAAACAAATACGCGTATTCTCCGTTAGTTAACACACCAGTTTTTTTATTTGTCTGAAGGTAACATAGGTATTTACATACACTGGCGAGACTGAGCCCCCGCCCCCCAACCTAGTGTCGTAGGCCTGAAGGGCTGGTGGGCGGTGTGCTATGCTTCGGGGAAAGGTTTCTTGAATGGAGACGTTTCTATTTATCTGTNGGCCTGAAGGGCTGGTGGGCGGTGTGCTATGCTTCGGGGAAAGGTTTCTTGAATGGAGACGTTTCTATTTATCTGTGACTGCGGCTTTTGGTGAGTTGTCTTCGTTTTTTGGTAGTTGAGGTCTGGTGAGTGGGGTGGCCCTTTTACATGCCCTCGGACTGGCTCTCGTTGGCGTGCTGTACTCAGGTGGCTTCTTCCTTCGGCTTCGACTGACTCCCTACCATGTACTGCTGGACTACTCCCTCTTGCTCGATGTGGCACTNGGCCTGAAGGGCTGGTGGGCGGTGTGCTATGCTTCGGGGAAAGGTTTCTTGAATGGAGACGTTTCTATTTATCTGTAACTGCGGCTTTTGGTGAGTTGTCTTCGTTTTTTGGTAGTTGAGGTCTGGTGAGTGGGGTGGCCCTTTTACATGCCCTCGGACTGGCTCTCGTTGGCGTGCTGTACTCAGCTGGCTTCTTCCTTCGGCTTCGACTGACTCCCTACCATGTACTGCTGGACTACTCCCTCTTGCTCGATGTGGCACTTCTCGTTGAAGGTCACCACTCGTCTTCGCCTTTGGTAGAAGTAGCTGGGTCGGCTCGGCTTCCCTTCTCGGAAGTCCGGGGATGGTTTCCGGTACTTGTGATGTCTCTTTGATATCGGCTGGCATTCCTCGCCGGAGACCTCACGTCCCTTCTCCTACGTCGACGTCTGCCACAACTCGTCTTATGCTCCCAACTTCTCCGACTCGGAAACTGCCACTACTTTTTTGGGAATGAACTCATAAGTTCTCAGCACTTCTACTTGGTTTGTCCCGGAAATTAACACATAAAGTCTCGACTGTTCCTCTGTTTCTCCCCTGCGACATCACAATTGACTGACTGACTGACTGACTGACTGCTTCCCATCCGTCTCGCACTTCGTATCCCGCTTGGTTTGTCCCGGAACTCTACACATACTGTCTCGGGCTAACTGACTGAACTTCACTGGCTCGGCCGGGGTCCGAAACCCCGGCCTCGGTTGACAGGCTGACTGACTGATTGACTTACTCCTACATCACTCTTGGCGTGGGGAGCTCACTGTTACATCACCCAACTCGGCTGACGTTGAACTGACTGAGCCTCGGCTGTGCTGACTGACTCGCCTCTCTCGCCATGCGATTCTAACTGACTCACGACCGGCGCCTCCCAGCAGCTGGAATTCAACTGCTCTGAACAGCTGACCCTGCCGGGATCCGAACCCAGCCTCGACTGACTCACTCGACTGCCGCTTCTTTGCATACAATAAGACTGCCTGACTGATTCTCACTCACACTCTGGTCCAGCGCCTCTCGATGGTGCGGTTTCAACTAACTACTGCCTCGGCTGACTCCTGAATGCAACTCGTGTCCCGCTATATTCAAGTTACTTTTGTCAGCAGTTTCTTGGGAGAGAAACGGGGACTTCCCCTGTTTCCTCGCGCGTTTTGTGTTTTGTCAGCGGTTTGTGAGCTCCCACTAGGGTCGAGGGAGGGTGCAGTTACTGTGGCGGGGATTCCTACGAAGCTGGGTCCCCACTAATTCTCGTCGGGACTTACCCTGGTTCCTTCGCCGTGTGGCTGCCCATCAGCTATTTCTCTTGCGTGGCACAAGGGCATAAATCTTGGGACCCTGTTTTCTTCGGCTTCGGTCTTCCCCGAGGGTGAATCCCTGGATTGAAAGTTATTTTGTCAGTCACCCACCCTGTATAGCTGTCTTCTCCTGGATAGCTATACACGATGTGGTAACAGCGCAATGCCTATACCATGTACACGCCACGTATCAATGTCATACACCGTAGAACTGCCAATGCTGTAGCACAAACTCAGCAACTAAACTGATGGCACCAGTAGCCAGTTTTTTTTTATTTCAACATTTCCTCTAACTGATACACAATATTTTAAAATTTTGTGCCTATACCGAAACACAAATTTTTCTTTTTAGCCGGCATAATGCAATACGACACATAATAATGGGAACGTTTAATGTTACAAGTATGTAACAAAAGTTGTAGAGATAGGTGGTAAATTGACGAGCGCATCTGGCAGACTGTTTTTTTTTCATATGCGAGCAACATCGTTTGACGTAGTATGTCGAGAGGTGGAGGGAGACAGTTGCTTGATCTGCATGTCATACAGCATTTTTGTGAAGCTACAGGCACGATGTATTCCAGGTAGACTAACGGAAGTTCCATATAACTGTAGTTCTGGATATGTTGTATTGTACTTTAGTATCAGTTTTAGAAAGTGTCAGCAGGGTTTTGGAAATTTCGATATGTCAAATAACTATGATAAAATATGAGAATAATTGGAATATGCATGATAAAAAGTCAAATTTGTATGTTTTAACGATGAATGTGAAAACTTCCATCTGTGCCATAAAGTTTTCAAAGTTTCGCAATGACGATGCATGTAAATAAACATTTTTGTACATTCATGCAGCAATTTGCCCAAAGTGGTTTTCCACATAGCTGCGACCCTAGTACTAGCAGTTGCGTTTTTGATTGCCACAAACTTGACGCAGCTATACAGTCATTTACATCTGTGACATAACTAACTTATTTACATTTATTTCTGCCATCATGCCATCATCTGTGATGTCATACTGCATGATGTGTGATATATTCAAGAATTTAAATACATTTTTTTTTGTGTTTCGGTATGCAGTTGTAATTTCTCAGTATGTTAAAAGAAGTGCCTATGTGAAAAAGCAGCAGTGAGTAGAAAAAAAAGTGCAGTTATGCAGTAAAAAAAGATGAAAATAAAATTAAGCTATCGACACGTACCATAATTTTTACACCCAAAAAATAAACCCTTTTATTGAGGTTGTGCTTGAATTGCCAGAGTTTGTTAATATAATGGACAGGTGAAATGATTTTGTAAACAAAAATGATGACATAGTGACACAACCGGTAGCTGGAGGGGTGAGATGGATAACATTGCCTGACCTTGCACTGTCAAATCAAATAAAATTATTAAAGTGCTCGGTGCCATAACTTGGAGTATGAGTTTAAAATGGGGATAGTGTGTGGTTGACGGCTTGTGGGTCCCTGGAGTCCGTTGTCAGATTAAGTTGTAGATGCTGCACGTAAACCAATTTGCCTGCCTGATTTAATTACACATTACATCGCAACACTGGTTAAACCACGCTCGTAAGACTGTTTCTGCCGTCTCACATGCCAGGAAAGTTACTTATGGATTTTGGTGCTGCAAGTGAATGCAGACTGTAAAAAAACTAAAGTTTTGAGTTCACTGAGAAAGAAAACTCAAGTGGGGTGAAACTTTATTTACTGTCCACTTCCTTGGTATATTATGTATTACTTAATCGTAAAGCATGCATACTCTATGTTTGGCCTGCCGATAGTCGACACTGAAAAATGGTGAGAAGCCAGTTAATGACTTGGTGATTGCGCAAATTGCAATGTCATGGATAGAAGTCACAAGATGAAAGATGGTCCTCCCCTCTGTACGTAATTAAGTAAAAGGTTCCGGTTATAATTGTATTATGCGAATTACTGTATTACAGCAAAATTTTAGGTGCTAAGTGGAGTCACGTGGAGCGACACTCCCGAGCTGCCGCTTGGCCCGGGTGCTGAATCCTGACTGGCATCATCGACTTTGCTGAAGTTGGCACCACAAATGTGAAAATACAATCAACCTTGTTATAGATAAACAAAACACATGGCAAGACACTTGAAGGTATTAAAAACATACGTGTGCCATACACAAACCCAATTAAATGGTGTAACATCTAGATTAATTATGTGCATTGGTATGGCAGGACCATTAAATGAGTATTTAAATAAAATGTGAGGCCAATTTTGGCAGTCTGCTGAAAGGTTAAATACGAATGATAAAACTCATACATTTTTTTCACAAGTTATTGTTGGTATTCCGTAGTTGGTATCAAAATAAATACGTCTAGTGGCGCCATCTATATTGAACTGTAACTATGTATGTGCTAAAAAGGAACAAATAAATCAGTCTGTTGCGGAAGCTTGACGTGTTTCTATCAGGTTATGGGCAATCCTTTTTTTTACGTGATTTTATCAGTTTAAAAGTTGAAATAGTGTAACTTCAATTCGCTGAAACATGACCTCGGGCTATATTGCGAGTGTGCCTAAACTAAAAGGCAAGGAAAACTATGACGAGTGGAGTTTCGCGGCTCAAAATTTGTTGGTGTTAGAAGGCATGGAACACTACATCATGGCGGTGCCTGACGTCGAATTGAAGCCGGCCGATGACGCCAAGACGAAGGCAAAGTTAATTTTAACGATCGATTCCGCGCTGTATGTGCATATCAAGAATACCAGGAGCTCGGCAGAATTATGGACTAAGTTGAAGAACATGTTCGATGACTCAGGTTTTTCTCGAAAGATAACTTTACTTCGCCATCTGATATCTATCAGACTTGAAAATTGTGACTCAATGACCACCTATGTCACGCAAATGGTAGAAGCAGCACACAAGTTAAATGGCACAGGTTTTAAAATCAGTGATGAGTGGGTGGGATCGCTATTATTGGCAGGTTTGTCAGATCGTTTTTCTCCCATGATTATGGCAATAGAACATTCGGGTATTTCGATAACTGCTGACGTCATTAAGTCAAAGTTACTTGACATGGAAGTTTCCCATGGAAATGAAACGACAGGCGGCACTGCGTTTGCTGCGAGAAATAAATTTCATTCGGGCAACACTAGAACAAGGCAATATGGCGCGCCGACGTCAACATCGAAAGTAAAGGTGAGTGGATCGAAACCGATAGCATGTTATAAATGTAAAGATGAAGGACATTATCGCAATCAATGCCCGTTGTTACAGAAAAGTAATTGTGTATTTAATGTTGTATTCCTTAACGGAAAGTATAACAAACATGAATGGTACGTCGACTCGGGAGCAAGTGCACACATGACGGTAAATAAAAACTTGGTTAAACGCATGACATCAACGCTATGTTTACCAGAGATTGTTGTTGCCAATGACTCGAAGGTGCCAGTGTTGTGCTCCGGAGATGTTGACATTATTTCGGACACTAATTACCACATTACAGTGAAAAATGTACTATGCGTGCCCAGTTTAACAACAAACTTGTTGTCTGTCAGTGAGCTTATAAAGAACGGGAATCGTGTCGTATTTAAAGCCAATCATTGTTACATTAGAAACAAGCATGATGTGTTGGTGGCGACTGCAGATTTAACCGAAGGTGTTTATAAGTTGAGGATAAAGTCGCAAGGATGTTTATTAGCTACTCCAACTGCAAGTGGTGGGCTGTGGCACAGGCGGCTAGCACATTTAAACAGTCAAGATATGAACAAGATGAAAAATGGACTTGTTGATGGATTATCTTATCCTGACGATTATGAAGTGACACAGTCAGATTGTGTGACCTGTTGTGAAGGGAAACAAACAAGGCTACCTTTTTCACATGTGGGTGAGCGCAGTAGTCAGAGCCTACATCTAATACACACTGATGTTTGTGGCCCCATGGAGGTCAGTTCACTTGGTGGTGCTCGTTATTTTCTTTTGTTTGTTAACGACTTTAGTCGGATGGTATTTATATACTTTTTAAAATATAAAAGTGAAGCTTTCACTAAGTTCAAAGAATTTAAGTCATTAGTTGAAAATCAACAGAACAAGAAAATAAAGATATTGCGCTCTGATAATGGACTAGAGTTCTGCAACAAAGAGTTTGATTCGTATTTGAAACAAGAAGGTGTAATACATCAACGAACAAATGTGTACACACCTGAACAAAATGGTTTGTGTGAGAGAGCGAACAGAACTGTTGTCGAGAAAGGTAAATGTTTATTATATGATGCAAAGCTGGAGAAAAGATTTTGGGCTGAAGCAGCCAATACAGCTGTTTATCTTAAAAACAGATCCGTTGCTTCAGGATTGCATGATAAAACTCCTTATGAAGCGTGGTATGGGAAGAAACCAACTCTTAGTCACATTCGTTTGTTTGGGAGTATGGTGATGGTTCATGTTCCAAGAGAAAAACGAGCAAAGTGGGACAAGAAATCCAAACAGCATATACTTGTTGGATATGCGGACAATGTCAAGGGCTATAGAGTGTATGATCCAAGCAGAAATACAGTCAGCACTAGCAGAGACATAGTTGTGATGGAAGATAAACTTGGTATGGAGGAAACAGTTGAAGATCCTGCGACTTGGATTCCGACTGAAATCATACCAGAGCAGCATGATCAGAGCTGTGATTCAGTGGGGGAATGTGAACACAATGATTCAGAATCACAGAACTATTCATCAGATTATGCTGACGGTAATGAAACATTAACCGCACGAGAGAGTTCATCCGAGGAGCGTCTAGAACCAGTGGTGGCTGTTCCAGATCCAGGTGTTACAGTTGGAAGCAAGCGCGAAAGGAAACAACCGCAGCGGTATGGCTTCAGTAACATGTGCCTTTCCAGTACTGTTCCAGCTGCAGGTGAGATTATGTTTGCAGAGGCTATTGAAGGGCCAGAGAAAGATCAGTGGAAGCAGGCCATGGAGGAGGAGCTACAGTCATTTGACGCAAATGATGCTTGGGAGCTGGTGGACAATCCAGGTGATGTGTCAATTGTGAAGTGTCGATGGGTGCTAAATAAAAAACTTGACTTTGACAATAACGTGCGCTACCGTGCTAGGCTTGTAGCAAAGGGATTCACACAGAAGCCAGGTGTAGATTATACTGACACTTTTTCACCAGTTGTGAGGCATTCCACATTACGGTTGCTTTTTGCTTTAAGCGTAAAGATAGGTATGGACATTACTCATCTTGATGTAACTACCGCATTCTTGAACGGTCATTTAAAAGAAGACATTTATATGTCAGTGCCTGAAGGTTTTGTAAACAAAAGTCATGGTAAAGTTTTAAAATTAAAGCGGGCCATCTATGGATTGAAACAATCATCTTTAATGTGGTACCAAAGAGTTAAAGATTTATTATGTAATTTAGGTTTTAAAAACAGTGTTTGTGAACCATGTTTATTTTCAAAAATGTATGATGATGTAAAAATCATTATTGGGCTTTATGTTGATGATTTCTTGATTTTTTCAAATAATGATTTAGAGACACAGAAATTAAAGCATGTATTAAGTACAGAATTTAAATTAAAGGATTTAGGACCCGTTAGGCAATATTTAGGCATGAGAATAAATATGGACAGGAAAAGGTGTATTATTACTGTTGATCAACAACATTATATTGAACAACTTTTGTCTAAATTTAATATGTCTGATTGTAAACCTATTGATACTCCAATTGAGTCTAAACTAAATATAGGTAAGCCAGAAAAATGTGAACCTAACATTCCTTATCAAGAACTAATTGGAAGTTTAATGTACTTGGCGGTGTTGACTAGGCCAGACATAGCATATTCAGTTAGCTACCTTAGCCAATTTAATAGTTGTCATAGTTACAAAGTACTAAACATTATTGTTTAAAATATAGTAATACTGATCTAGACTTAGAAGGTTTTATTAATGCCGATTGGGTGAGTGATGCTTTAGATAGAAAATCCTATACAGGCTTTTGCTTTATTATGTCAGGATCAGCTGTTTCGTGGCAGAGTAGGAAGCAACAAACAGTATCACTGTCCAGTACTGAGGCAGAGTACACTGCTCTCTCAGAAGCATCAAGAGAAGCTGTATATTTAAGAAAGTTATTGTATGAACTTACTGATAGTCATTGTGTAATTCCTTTGCATTGTGACAATCAAAGTGCATTGAAACTGGCCACAAATCACCAGTGTCATAATAGATCCAAACATATAGATGTAAGATTTCACTATATAAGAGATGTTGTTAGAAATAAATTTGTTAAAATTAAATATATTCCCACTGGGGAAATGCCTGCTGACCTGCTGACAAAGGGGGTATGTTTATTAAAACATTATAAATTTATGAACAAGATAGGTATTGTGCCTATGTTATCCAAATAACTTGCTTATTTCGATAAGTGGGGGTGTTGGTATTCCGTAGTTGGTATCAAAATAAATACGTCTAGTGGCGCCATCTATATTGAACTGTAACTACGTATGTGCTAAAAAGGAACAAATAAACCAGTCTGTTGCGGAAGCTTGACGTGTTTCTATCAGTTATGATTTAAAAAACAGATTGGGGTTTCAGCCTTAATGATGAACTTCGTCACTGGGAAAGTCCAAGTTCACCAAAGGGGTGAGGGCAAGTATGCTTAATCACATAAAACATGAGGACATTTTTTGTAATACGTATTCATAATAAGGCTCTGAGCTCATGTAGGGCCAGCCTAATTTATTATGCCACACATGGGTTGCACTTCCACTATTTTATTATACTTCCCCTAACCACTATAGTTATTGATGTGACGTCGCTGTGAGAGATGCCGGTCATCACTGCGCAATTTGTCCTGGTTTTCCCTTTAATGATTGGGACACTTAACGGTGGTGGCATTCAGTGTGACACCGTGCCAGGCGGCTTGTATTTCACACCAAGGGTTATCCCTTGAGGTAAAAGAAACCAAGATGGCCGCTTGAGTCATATAGTCGGTGATGGCGGGTGTGTTCCGACCTAGTCATCGCCTCGTGTGAGACTTGCTGTACAGTTAGTCGACTAGGATGCGGTGTCGTCTAGGTTGGCTGTCAATCGCGGCGGCACACACTGTCACTTAAATGGTGGTGGATGCGTGATTCAGGTCAATATTTTGTAATTTTACATTTTGGTTTTTGTAAATAGCAAANTCACTTAAATGGTGGTGGATGCGTGATTCAGGTCAATATTTTGTAATTTTACATTTTGGTTTTTGTAAATAGCAAACCTTTACGAAAACATGAAATTACCAAATTGTCACAGTTTATTTGTTTTTTTTTTTGTCTGAGGCAACATTTTAACCTATAAAATATCTATAGGAATGTATAATTAACTTAATTTAGAATGAAGAGCTCTGATTCAACAGAATTCTAATTTTTTTGTAAAATAAAAATGTATGTTTATAATATTCAAATAGAATAAAATCCATGTCTTTCTGGGATACTACAAAATAATAACATATGCTTATATTTTCAACAATTGCATTTCCTAAAAATATATATTCTGANTCACTTAAATGGTGGTGGATGCGTGATTCAGGTCAATATTTTGTAATTTTACATTTTGGTTTTTGTAAATAGCAAATCTTTACGAAAACATGAAATTACCAAATTGTCACAGTTTATTTGTTTTTTTTTTTTTGTCTGAGGCAACATTTTAACCTATAAAATATCTATAGGAATGTATAATTAACTTAATTTAGAATGAAGAGCTCTGATTCAACAGAATTCTAATTTTATTGTAAAATAAAAATGTATGTTTATAATATTCAAATAGAATAAAATCCATGTATTTCTGGGATACTACAAAATAATAACATATGCTTATATTTTCAACAATTGCATTTCCTAAAAATATATATTCTGANATTTCTGGGATACTACAAAATAATAACATATGCTTATATTTTCAACAATTGCATTTCCTAAAAATATATATTCTGATTAAATTTTGGGTGTGTTGTTGCTATTGTTAAACAAGTCACTGCATTTTAATAGTAAAATACCAAAACGGCTGATTATTAAATAACACAATGATCCATTCTGACACTGCCTGAATCAGGATTGGGTTAAAAGATTGTACCTTTGTTAATAAAAATTACACAAATCATGCATAATGTAATAAAAATTAGAGGAAAACATGAGAATGTTCAGCAAAGTGGTATTGGAGTATTAGACTGTCTGTATCGGTATTGGCTGTGGTATTGGGGTATCAGTATTGGAAAAAGTGGTACCGGAACAACTACTCTAGGTACAATGTAAATAACAGTGTACCAGAAGAAAAACCATAAGTGAGTTTCTCAAAGTTTTTGGAGCTAGCTTCATGTCGAGCACAGGGTAGCCTTGTAATTAATTCTGTTTGCCCATGAAAACTTTGTGCGATCAGCAAAGTAACTCATGCAAGCCATTATGTCTTATTTCCCCGTCCCCTTCT
The DNA here is from genome assembly GCA_002778355.1 of Clitarchus hookeri. NCBI lineage: Eukaryota > Metazoa > Arthropoda > Insecta > Phasmatodea > Phasmatidae > Clitarchus > Clitarchus hookeri. The sequence continues at coordinate 88,555 of NQII01005154.1, read as the reverse complement.
GCTGCCTCTTAGTAGCATGTGTGAAGGTTTTGAGATTGTATGCAATGGTGGAAGATATGCGAGTACCACAAATAATATGCTGACCATCTGCAAAATTTTTCATGTCTCCCCCGCACCCCTTCTCCACAAAAAGATTTAGATTTTGAGTTGCTGATAATGAATCAAGATTGCTGTGGTCGGAAGCAGGTTCCCTTTTCGAAAAAAAATAACTAGGTGTTTACAGTTTGTTGATTATAACACAGCCCCGCTAATTATAGCATGATGAAAATATATCTATGTAAGTATATTTTTATCATGAATAGCTGAACACTGAGGTTAAATACGTTGTGATGGTGTGCAGCAAGGATGTCCGTCTGCCGGTGCAGTTGCAGAGAGCTATGGCCACAGAAGCTGAGGCTGCCCGTGAAGCCCGGGCCAAGGTGATTGCTGCAGAGGGAGAGATGAAGGCTTCCAGGGCCCTCAAAGAAGCTTCTGATGTCATGGCAGAAAGTCCAGCTGCTTTACAGGTACTTTTACTTGTGCTTACCATATTTTTATGTTTTCATGTAAGTTGCATCTTCTGTTTATGGACAGTATGATGGATTGTATATGGTTGTGTTACAAGAAATGTAGTTGCACAATAATGGAAACACATTTTGTGACTTCTGTCGGTTCTGATAAATGAAGATGAAAGATATCTTACACATAGGAAAAAACAATAATTTTGTTAGTGCTTTTCACCTTTTTCATATTTATGTCCGCAGGCTAATCAGATGTCAGCTTACATAATGTACANGTTAGTGCTTTTCACCTTTTTCATATTTATGTCCGCAGGCTAATCAGATGTCAGCTTACATAATGTACATGACTAAACATACATTCGAAAATGACACACACATCCATGGAATTAACTGGGACTCGAACCCGTGACCTTGTGTCAGGTGTCGTAGCTGCTTGCCCACAACTTCGGATATTCTGATTGTTACAGTGGAGTAAAATGGTATTGGCCTGGCTGATAAGTTATTATTGAGAATATGTAAATTGTTATGTTTTAATAATCATGACAAACTACAAAGCATGTATGACATTCTTGTCTATGGAATTACTCGCTTTCCACCTACAGCTTTGGCTGCATGCACTAAATGAAATACAGTAGGTATTAATTTTTTCTCCAAGATAACATATTAACATATTTAAAGAAATTCTGAAATTCAGTTTTAAGTAGTTGTACAAATAGCACTTTAAAGCAGAAAGAATCTCAATATTTGTATAGGCAGTTCACGATAAAGTAAGCACTTTTGAAATCAACCTAAGAAAAAAAAATTAACTGCCTGTAACAGTGTATATTTTAACGTAAGCATTGAGAGCGATACTCAAAGTTAAGTTGGCAGCGAACTATGATAGGTAGTTCGTGTTATAATGCATTACTAGTAAAGTCAAAAATAGTTGTCACCTTCCATAAAATCATGTGAAGAGGAACTTGTCGTTTTTTCATAATAATTTACTTTTCATATTAATGATCTGTGTGCTAATGAGTATAACAAACACAAAAAAGGACTCAATAATAGTGACATATGTTATCTTTTGTTTTACGCAAATTGTCAGTGTAACACAGTTGACCATGTTCAGCATTGTCACATTGTTGTAGAAAAGTAAATCTTTTCAGGCAGTACTTTTAAACATCTAGCTATAATCTTCTTAATCTGCCTATTGTAATGACGCAATATTCTTAATTTTCGGGACACGTGTTTAAATTTCTTTCATTTTTCTTAAAGTTTGCGAAGCTTCATATTATTTTTATCGGGTTTCAAATTAAAAGCCGTGGTGTTTCGTTTNTTCATTTTTCTTAAAGTTTGCGAAGCTTCATATTATTTTTATCGGGTTTCAAATTAAAAGCCGTGGTGTTTCGTTTCCCGTGGTAGTTTGTTTATCCGGCAGACGTTTGCTGTTTACGTTTATCAGGAGTCCGGTTGTCGTTTCGTTTCGAACATCGTGGTTTTCAGTTTTTGTGAAGCATCAGCAGTATTTAGAAACTTTCAGGTGACGTCAACAAGTTTTGTTGTACGAGAAGTTCGTTTATGTTGACGGCGCAGTTTTAGTCGTGCGGAGCAGTTTCGATGTGTTAGTCGTGCGGAGCAGTTTCGATAACGAGTGGAAAGCGTGTGTGGGCAAGCCCTTATCTCAGGATGGAGAAGGGGAGGGGGAGGGGGGCGAGAGGCAGGACAAACGTCGCGTCTGTCTGTCGCCCTTCCAGCAGTCTCACTTCATTACAGTGACTTAAAGTCAGTCGGTGGCGAAGGCAGTCGCCCTTCAGTTCCGTCAAACAATGGTCGTCTAGGTCCCGTTGGGCAGGACGATAACCCCCACATCTGCCAATAGACTTTATTTTATTTCTCTGTCGGTGTGGGAGGTTGACACATTTTATATTTATTTCGATGCAAGTTTTGAGACATTAATAATCTGTAAACGACTGTGGCATTCGTCTGTACTTTTATATTTATCTGTGAGAGGTTCGTACTCTGCATACCGGCAATTCGTATGTGAACTGTGTCATTCAAATGATAAATAAAGTATAGAACAAAATATGCTGGAACTTGAACTTATTTCTTAATTAATCGTCGTCAATTCTACTGAGTCTTGTGTTCCACCTTTGAGCAAGCCGTGGCAAAGTAACATTCGGCAGTATAAACTGCCCGAATGTTACACTATTCTAGTATCACCAACATTCTTGTAGTCAATCCATTTAAGGACTCCAGCCTGATGTTCAGCATTGGACAAAATAAGTAGATAATGTGCATTAACTCCAGTGCAGTAGTTTAGTGACCTACGGTATTTTTCATATGTTGATAGATTGTCTTTACAGTATTTGACTGGTGATGACCATATTGCAGCTTTTACCTCACACTTTGTGTCTTATTGTCTGGAGCTGTATAAATACTAAGTTTATATTTGAAAAATTGCATAATTTGTCATTTATGTTTTTTCTTCATTACCTTTCTGTAATCTGCACGAATTCCTCTTTATGACAGTGGTACTAAAATACGCGTAACTGGTAAACTATAAAATAATGTTTGTTTTAGCTTCGCTACTTGCAAACTCTGAACACTATCTCTGCAGAGAAGAATTCGACAATCATCTTTCCTTTGCCTATGGATATTTTGACTCCATTCATGAAACGCACCTAGAAATACGTGGGGAGCCCAGAGCTGATGTAAAGGTCATCACAGGTGAGAATAATCTTTGTGATTTAATAATTTTCTAATTGAAATTTAAAAGTTTAAAATTTTATATACGGGATGTAAAATTAATTTCATGCATACAAAAATCTGTTATTTTCACTGTGTGGCTTCTGTCAGATATTGCGTATATGTTTTATTGTTCTAGTTGCATACTTAATGTTTGCAAATCTCTTAAGAATGAAATAATGGCTCAGAGGTATAAATAACCGCTCATCACTAAAAAAAAACTCCCCACGAGCCCGGTATTCATTTACAGTCACTTATTGCGAGTAAACTGAAGGATAAATCAAAAGTAAATAAATTTAATTTTAATATAAATATTATTTGGAATAAAATTATTTTGGAATTGTATAAACACAATGTCTCCTCGACACAATAAAAAGGTTGAGTGCCACGTACTTTTTGGCGAGCTGTAATCAGTTTCAAGGGTGCTGCTAAAAGTAACTTTCAGTGTGCGTCAATCCATTTTCAATATCTTATTGCATGAAAATAAGAGAAGTTATTAATTAAATATTATTTTAACTCGATGTCACATTAATTGTACGCAATATATTTCAAACCCAAGATGTTTTGAACCTGTGCAAAATAAAAAAAAATACTTTTAAAAGACTTGAGAGGTACATTTTTGCGATACACTAGTGGAATAGGCAACTGTGCTGCCATCTGTTGCCCAGAATGCGCAGCATTCTTCAGAAGCCATGCTTCTATGAAGTAACTCTTTTTTCGTATGTAAAATACAAATATTTACACAAATTCCCTAGGCTTTATATTTTCAGCGAGCTCTCTATTTTTGTTAACGTAGCCTTTTCCAATGTGCATTGATTCTGCTTGTTAATACTTTTGATTCAGCATGTAATTTCTAAGCTTTTGTGAAGCCGGCTTACCGTTTTGGGTTTTGTCTGTCCCCTCCCACTCCAGGTGCAAGGTAAAAATAAATGCAATTTATTTTGCAAAACCACGCATCGTTTTGCGATAGAAACATTTTAATAATATTTATCTTAATATGATATATTGTCATCCAGGTACGCTCGGTACCATGGTTTATTTATAAAAAACCATGTTGTGTGTACACACTGTAACTACCCAATCTCACTCTTGTGATGAGCTGACTGAACTGTCACTTGCAATTAGAGTCGTGGGGCTAGGTGTGTATTTAAAAGCATGACCTACATCTGTGGAGCATCGTTTGTTAGAGATGGTGAATTTGGGGTAAAATCTAGATATATGTTAATTGTGGTTCTTATGCAGTAGCATAATGGACGTTACAGCATATAGTTGATACTGGAAGTACTAGTAATTCGGGGAAATTGTTAGACAGCACATTTTCATTAGTTATAATAAAGTATTTCACAATATAAAGTGGAATCAGCTCATGGGCAAATGCCACCTTGCCTCCTTTCATTTCCTTTTGACAACCTATCCTATGGTTATATATGAACTCGGCGAGGACAATGTTACTCATCGCTTACATTCAGTCGGGTTAGTCGGCTCAGGGTTGCTATGCATAATCTCGGTCGCATAGAAACCCAAACCATAATGAATTTAGATATGGAAACTCTAAAATGTATAACTTTTATCTTATTTCTTACTCTCTTTTCACCCAGCAGTATATATGCATGAAAAACAGGGTGTGGTGTGTTTAAAATAAACTATTTCTGTAATATTTTTTAACCGACAAATTCCCAAAATCCATTCATTCCGTGTATCCGTATGGTAAAGGTATGGTACCTGAAGAACATAATACGATCTGAGCTGTACACAGTGAAGATTAATGCAATATGAAGTTAGTTTATTTTCTGTGGGTTGTGCGATTTGTGGAGTTTTTTACTGTTCTTGAAAACCCAAGCGTGTATTTCACTAGTTTACACTTTTTATAGAGAATCTTCATAAAGTTACAATTACGACAGTAATGTGTGCAATTTTAATTTCTCCAGTCCCTATTTGGGAAGATAAAAATTTATATGTCCCAATATATTGCCTCACTTTTCAGTATTAATATTATAGGTGCAATAAGCAAACAGCCAATTAAGCACCAAAATTACATTTACTCCAGTGTGTGTGTGTGGGTGTGTGTGTGTGTGTGTGTGTATGCATGCATGTGTGTGTCTACATACACAGGCTCACATACACAATGTTCCTGAATGCGTGCATAAGAGCCACACCATGTGANTATGCGTGCATGTGTGTGTCTACATACACAGGCTCACATACACAATGTTCCTGAATGCGTGCATAAGAGCCACACCATGTGAATCCTGAGCGAAAATGGAGACGAAAATATTAGTGGCAAAATGTTGTACGATGACATCTTTAGGTGCACAATGTGGCAACAAAACACGGAGTTAGTCCCCTCGAGTGCTCAACTGATATCGTACTACCACTGGTTTGGCCATCATATTATTGGCACGGGTTCAAATCCCGCCCATTTCTAAAATTTGTTCAACGCATGGTTGACGTAACGTATTGGCCATTGTAGAAATGAGGGGACTAACTCTGTACTGTGTTGCCTCATTGTACTTGAAAAATGTCATCATACGACATTTTCCCATCAATATTTTTGTCTCAAATTTTGCTCAGGATTCATGTGGTGTGGTTCTTATGCATGCATTCTGTGACATTCTGTATGTATAGATCTCTTTTTCTCTTCCTCCCCTCCTAAGCTTCTTACCCAGAAACCTTACCGCTTTCTCTCTATCCTTTTCTCTCTCACAGTATATTTGTATAGTTGTTTCTACCCAGTAACCTGACAAGAGACAAGTNCCTCCTAAGCTTCTTACCCAGAAACCTTACCACTTTCTCTCTATCCTTTTCTCTCTCACAGTATATTTGTATAGTTGTTTCTACCCAGTAACCTGACAAGAGACAAGTCAATGCGGGCTGAATCATGGTGTTTGTATATCCTGAAACAATGGTAAGGAGAAGATTTTTTTAAACCATATTGTTTCTATAGCTGGTTGTTCAGAAGTTTGAACCATGATATTTTTTAGTAATGGACATTTTATATTGGTTTCGGGCCANGTCAATGCGGGCTGAATCATGGTGTTTGTATATCCTGAAACAATGGTAAGGAGAAGATTTTTTTAAACCATATTGTTTCTATAGCTGGTTGTTCAGAAGTTTGAACCATGATATTTTTTAGTAATGNGAGAAGATTTTTTTAAACCATATTGTTTCTATAGCTGGTTGTTCAGAAGTTTGAACCATGATATTTTTTAGTAATGGACATTTTATATTGGTTTCGGGCCAAGCAAGGTAAACTGCAATTGCAGTATTGTGATATAAGCTTTTTTCTGTAATAACGCTTCTTATGTCAAGGGGTAAGGCAGCAGTTATTAATATTCTGTGAGGATTTTGATTGGAAATTTTTTGTATCCTCTTAATTGGACTGAAACTAAGCTGTGTGTTTACAGATCAACTTCTTTACAGCATTTACAAATATATGGGGCTGCTTCAGGGATCACATGCAGCCAGTTACTTCAAGTTGACGTATTGATCTCTCATGATANTTACAAATATATGGGGCTGCTTCAGGGATCACATGCAGCCAGTTACTTCAAGTTGACGTATTGATCTCTCATGATAACGTAACACTACAACTATGGGAATGTATGTTTGATGTTGCAACTGTTACCTTTTCTCAGGTGAAAATGTATTGATGTCATATGAAGACTATTTCTCAGCTTCTTCCCAAACTTTGAGGAAAAATAACAATGGTTGTAATTGTAAGAATCATATTTCTTATAGAAATGGTTCCAGGTATTGTTTTGTCTACTTCTTTCGAACCATGTAAAGTAATATTCGTGCTTCTTTTTGGAATTTATTTCTTCAGTACTTCTTTGAACGCGTGTAATATTAACTATATCTATTCATCTGCATGCATTTTATATGACGTAATTTTGTAATTTTTTAAAATAATTTTTATTTATATATTTTTTTTTGGGAATATATGTATGTGATAGAAATTCTTATTTAAAAAAGTGTTATTTTTGAATGAGTTACTACATTGTAAGTTAAATATCATTTTAAAGTAGCCACAATTTAATATTTACAGTAATTAATTCCTGAGAACCCTATAACAAGTAGTGTAAATGTACTATTCTGTACAGCCGGTCGCTTGCCTTAAAGAAAGGGCCTACACTGGGTCGTAAGTGTAATCTTTGTATGTTTTGTACTTTTCATTACAATGAATTTTATTCTCGGTCACATTCAACCTAGGTGCTCCATCACAACATTTTATCAAGTATGTTTGCTATCATAATAGATTACGTTGGTTTACTTTTCACAAACTATTTTCCTGCACATCACAAAAAAGGTTGATACTGTTTAACAACTACTATTTTAGAAAAATAAAACTAAGATAAATTTCTTAGTACTATATGTATGTGGTATAAATTGTGTGTTTTATTAATGCAATTGTTCGACTGCTCTTTGACAACAATTATAGAAAATCTTGTGCTTCATACTATTTTTCTGAAAGCAAATATTTCCAAATGTTAATGTGGAATGAGTACATATATGTCATACAAAATTTAATTTCCCTACTTATGAAAATACAGTNTATTTCCAAATGTTAATGTGGAATGAGTACATATATGTCATACAAAATTTAATTTCCCTACTTATGAAAATACAGTCGTAGCTTTTTGCTTGCATCAAGTAATGTCTCTGTCGGTTTTTTTTTAATAGTTGGTGAAAGTACAACAGCTGAAAACTGTTTCATGTAAACATGTCTTACCCTTTCAGGTGNTAATAGTTGGTGAAAGTACAACAGCTGAAAACTGTTTCATGTAAACATGTCTTACCCTTTCAGGTGTATATTGTTTGAGTGAGAAAGGGAAGCAGGTCAGTTTTTCTTCCCCCTTCCATTACAAGCCTAAAGAACTTGTACCTTGGGCTGTTCCTAACCTTTCCAACACCTTGACCCCCAAGATCCTTTTCAAAACATCACATTTTGCATACATACAATTTATGTTTTGGTTTTTTGTTTGGTAAGATGTTATTCATTAAAATTAAAAAGATAAACGTCTTGTGCAAAGAACCAGATCAGAGTCCATAACTTACCTCCATGTTAAATTGGGTTTTTGTTAATTGATAATCTTTCCAGCAATGAGGAGCATAAAATTACCATGTATCAGACTGAAATTTAATATTATTTATGTTTCGAATCTCAAACCAAAAATACCAGTTTTTTAATAAGATAAATTAACTTGCACTTATATTGAGCAGATTCATGTAATTTAAATTTGATGTTTCAAAATTTTTCTATGCTCAGACGTTTTAACAATGCATTTAACCTTGACTATAGTAAAATAAACAATAGAGTTTTTATCAATGTACGTTTAATGTATCTGCACATACATATTTAAGTTGTAAGCACAAATTAGATGTTTTTAAGTACATTTTTTGCTTGAATGTGTATGGTTGATGAAATTCAGGTACCGGTAAGCAAAATTTCAGCTACAAAGAAAGATCAACCAAAAATAATATTATTTCAAACAAAACTGTAATGTATTATTTTAAGTATCAGATATTCGTCATTGTTGATATGTCATTTNATTGTAAGGGCTGTATTTGTATTTGATTGTAGGTAATAATTTATTTAACTGAATCCATCATTTGTTGGGCATGAATCTCAGCTCATTATGAAAGGTACTGTTTATAATAAAATTTCATAGATGTATATGAAGGTGAAAGGAATGATGAATATAAACTTATGATAATCATTAAGGAGTTCCAGTGTTCTAAAATGGTAAAATATTAATAAAGGTAAAGTATATTTTAATTCTGGTTTTGTAATTGTGATTTAACTGTAATGTTGATTGACAATGATGTGCATCAATTAAAGTACAACAAGAATTTAGTGTGTTTTTTATACAGTGCTCCTCATGATGGTACATACTCATACTGATATGAACATTTTTAGTTTTAAAGAAAGCAGTGCTCATTAGCCCATACTTCGCGTCCTTAGCACTAGCCTATACTATGCCTCAAAATCATTGCCAGAGATGCATTGTACAGCTAGTTAAAAAAAATAAAATAATAACCTAGTTAGTAAAATTCTACTTTTGGTGTAGAGCTTCAACTTTTAAATTGAAATTAGCCAAACAAGGCAAGGATTGCATTTAAAAAAAGAAAGCTACCATCATGTATATTACAATCNATTTAAATTGAAATTAGCCAAACAAGGCAAGGATTGCATTTAAAAAAAGAAAGCTACCATCATGTATATTACAATCATAATTTATTTTTTATAAAGTGCCTAAAAGTTTGTAACGATGCAAGTTATTAGTTATCAGAATACGCTGTTCATTTTCTTTCATTTTGTTAAGCTTCATAATATTATTAGGTTTGAAATTAAAAGCTGCGGTGGTTCGTTTTATCATGTTGTAACTTTATCTGGTGTACGCTTGCAGTTTCAAAAATCTAAAATTTTGTTATGCGTCAGCATTAGTAATAGAAGTTTTTTCAGACTGTGTCGACGGTTTTGTCTAGGAAGTTCGATTCTCTTTATCTGACTGACGGTGCAGCTAAGCGGGCTACACAATTTCGATAGCGTAGGAAGAATGTGCGTGCCGGCCCACGCCAGGACCACATCTTATGNCAGCTAAGCGGGCTACACAATTTCGATAGCGTAGGAAGAATGTGCGTGCCGGCCCACGCCAGGACCACATCTTATGATGGAGGGGGGGAGGAGGGGGATGTGGGATAGGCATGCGACAAATATTGTGTGTGCCTGTCACCTTCCAACAGTGGATAACGGGCAGATGGAGAGAACGGACTACGGAAAACGAACAATGTCCGAGGAGTCGATACTCAGTAGTCGTTAAGGCCGCGTAGGGAGTGGCGCATAGCCTCCGCACCGGCACTTAACCCTGCTCATTTGATTTCTATGCCGGTGTGAGAGGTCTCTAATTATTGATATTCTGGCGAGGCAAGTTTTCGAGGCGTAAATTAATAATTAAACGACTGTGGCACTGCTCTCTGTTTGTTTGCCTGTAAACTGGATCATCATAACCTGCATACCTGACAATTGTATGTGTTGACAAAGTTAGAAAGGTCATTTATTTTCATGCATCATTATTTGTTACATTGAACTTTATTTATATTTATTGGCACCTTTAACGTTTCATGCTACTGTACTACCAACTAAGCTAGCTGAGTGGTAACTTCCAGCCATCATCACAGACGATTAATCATTACAAATATGGCGGCCGAATGCGCTGCATGGAACGTCGCAAATACGGCGCCTAACTATGAGCCTGCCTCGTTACAATTATGGCGGGCATAAACAACATAGGCAACGTTTCAAGTTTCAATGAATATCTGTTTAATGACTAGAAATATTTGAAATGGAATGAGGGAGGAAGGTCAGCATTAAAAGTTCATCTAAATGAGGGACGTGAACAGTAAAACCCTCAAAAATTCAAATGCATTAATCATACATAGTGCAAAATTTCTTCATTATTCATAACAAAGCATTAGGTATTTAAGCATAGACTTATGCAAAAATCCAACTAAAAATGATTTTGGATGAGAACAATTATATATTTTATAAACAGACCCCTGTAGTATAGTTCATTTTGAATATACTCCTTACAGTTCTTCACGGGGATTACAGGAGTGCGTAACTAACCATTCTTAAAGTAAACTAAAATAAATTGCATTTCATAAAACCATTTTACAGCCCAATTGTTACTTNGCGTAACTAACCATTCTTAAAGTAAACTAAAATAAATTGCATTTCATAAAACCATTTTACAGCCCAATTGTTACTTTGGTGAAAATGAGTTAGCATAAATCATGTATAATATTTATGAATCATGATAAACAGATTTTGTCTACAAAATATTTACATACTGGGATTCATCACCAACACAATAAAGAAAGTGNCTGAATCATGATAAACAGATTTTGTCTACAAAATATTTACATACTGGGATTCATCACCAACACAATAAAGAAAGTGGGCCAAATTGTGGTTTTCAACCACATGCACGGGAACTCACTCTCACTCACNTCATCACCAACACAATAAAGAAAGTGGGCCAAATTGTGGTTTTCAACCACATGCACGGGAACTCACTCTCACTCACTCACTATGAATGAAAGTGATTGAATGAATGAAGAATGTAGGAATGAAAGAAAGAATGAATGACACAACAAGCAATCCCAAGAAAAAGAATCAGTTTGGATTACTAGTTGTAGGTTTGTGTCGTAAACATCTAAAACAGGGGNAACAAGCAATCCCAAGAAAAAGAATCAGTTTGGATTACTAGTTGTAGGTTTGTGTCGTAAACATCTAAAACAGGGGGCAGAACAGATTAGACTTTTTAAAGCTGCCACTGCATATTCTTGTTCGTCTGACCATTGCCAAATTACATTTTTATGGGTAAGGAATCTCAAGGGAGCAGAGCCGTCTGCAGGGTTTAATCTTCCTACAGATTTTACTAGGCCCTGAAAGTGCAACAAATCTGTCATATCTAGGCACTGGCATGTGCAAAATAGCATCGAAATGTTTTTTGTCTGGATCAACACCTTGAGAAGATATTAAATTTCGGTAATTATTAAGTTTTAGGGGCTTTTCTGTAAAAAAAATCACAGAAAATGGTATATTTCCACTCTACTGATGCAGAACACGAATATACGAGGGGCATTAACGTACGACTAATTTCTTAATATGTGCCCACCTAACCTAACAGAACCGAACCCCATGATGGGTGAATCATAATTTTACATTTTTAAACTAACCTAGGATTGTAGAGTTTTTAAACTAACATAGGAGTTTAGGGTTTTACACTAACCTAGGTTGTAGGGTTTTACACTAACCTGGGCTTTTCGGGTTTTAAACTAACCTAGGATAGTAGAACTTTAAACTAACCTAGGATTTTGGGATTTTACACTAACATATGATTTTGGGATTTTGCACTAACATAGGATTGTAGGGTTTTAAACTAAACTAGGATTTTAGGGTTTTACACTAACCTAAGATATTTGGGTTTTACATTTAACTACGAATATAGAGATTTAGGGGAACCGTAAAACACACCAAAAGAATATAAATTTTCTCACCTGATATAATTCCTCCGTTAACTGCCAATTCGACAGTACCTCACTCGCCAAAACAGTGTTCTACAAATGCGCCACATTTACGAATATAACGCACTGAATCACTAGTTTTCAGCCTAATATAACACAATGAAACACTCGTTTACAGTCAAATATAACACACAGAAGCACTCGTTATTGCTTTTTTCGTTTTTAAATCTGTCTGATTGGGACGGCACAACTAGACCCGGCAAAGACGCAATGGCGACTTATTTTTTTTAATTGACTGTAAAAAAGCCCGTAATGACATCCGTGGCCGCTAGGTAGCGTGGAATCAGCAATGCGTGGCCATTAACAACGGTGGTAGATGTTAATAGACGGAAACAAACCAAGCAAACTGCTCGTACATTTAGCAATTTTTTGATGTATGTTGTACTTATTTTAACATTACGCCCGCTTGNGAAACCAAGCAAACTGCTCGTACATTTAGCAATTTTTTGATGTATGTTGTACTTATTTTAACATTACGCCCGCTTGAATATGAACAAGGTAAGCTGTGTGGAACCCAATAGTGCAACTTTTGATGGTCTAGGACATTCCTTGCAGAAAATCCCCTAAACTTAATAATTACCTACACTTCCTACATAGCTTACACATTACACTAAATACTGAAGCTTTCACTTATTAAGCTTAACATATCATTNTTACCTACACTTCCTACATAGCTTACACATTACACTAAATACTGAAGCTTTCACTTATTAAGCTTAACATATCATTTTCTTACTCTACTCAATACCTTCTTAACAATTGATTCTAACTCTAGCTGTGGGTAGATCTCATAATGATGTCATCAAAATACACTTATACTTCATCAAAATCACCAAATATTTATGATGTTTTACACTGATATATTTGTGGTGCATAACTCAGCCCAAATGCAAGGCGATTGAATTCGAACCTCCCGAATGGCGTAACAAAACAATAACATTTTGAAGTAGCTTCATCAAGGGGGGCCTCAAAAATCCATTTGACAATTCACATGTAGCATAATATGTAAACCCTGCTGATCTTGATGCGAGATCCTCTGGTGAGGGTATTGGATGCATTTCACATTGAATGGCTTTGTTCGAATTGTTAGGATCAAGAGACAGTCGTAGAAAACCACTTTATTTTTAAACAAAAACAAGATTTCTCTAACAGGTTCAAAGCTAGAGTTAGTCTGGTAAATAAACTACGAGGAACTCCATGGCAAGTGTTAGCAACATGGGTAACACACTGGTGAATAAGGATAGTAGTGGTTTACCAGGAAACTTTCCTTTAGATTTGTAAACACATATTAAAACGCTTGCAGTACGTCGTCCTTAATGGATACTGGATTTTGAGCTGCTACAATACTAACACACCGTACCAAATGCAGTGCTAAATGAGCCTCTAAACCTAGCAGTGGCACAGCCTGCAACTTCAAACTGTATTTGATGTTTTTTATTGGCAAACCACACATGGTAATGAGACAGATCCCAGATGAGCTATCTCGAACTCTCCATAAGTTCTTATTGGTGGACCTTTCTTCTGGATGTCACCAGGCCCTACGCCAAGTTTCAAGAGCAAAGCAAGTGGCATAGTGTTGAACTGAGCAGCTGTGTCGAGCTTGAAATGAACTGTGTTAAGAACAGTAATGGGTTCCGACCATGACCGATTATAATCGTTCATAGTCGGAACCCATTACTGGATTCATTATTAAGAAATGCAGGACCACCAACTTATGCTACATACAAATAGCAAACAGGATTAGAGAGTGCTTCAACGTGACATGACTGAGATTCTAGGTTAAAAGTGACTGCAGTAGCTTGGCATGGGCTAGGCTGCTTGTTTTGCTTATTGCAGTCTACTGGATCTCTGACTGGCACTCTTACAAATAGCTGAAAATGATTCTTCTGATGACACTTTCCACATGTGTATTTATTGCAGAGGCATGCTTTCTCAGTCATGTTTATAGCCACAATAGTAACACTTACTGGTATGCTTAAACATACGTCTTAAATAAGATTTGTCAACAGCCTGAGGCGATTGAATTGCAAATACTTAATGCATTAAATTTGCATTTATAGCAACAGTTGTACTCTGCATAGCCTACAACTGCATGTGACTTGCTTCAATAAGGATCGACACACATCGACAGCCTTACTAAGTGTTAAAATCATCTCTTGTTTGAAGAAACTTTGCTTGCGTTACCGATTTGTGACGTGGTCAAGCAATGGCTCGGAGAAATACTCGTCCCTATTTGGGAAAGCCAACTTGACGCATGGTGTTACCAGAGCTGATGATGTAGGAAATATGTGCCTGGCGCCCCAGCTCTGCGGTGAGCTGATGAAATGAGGGTCATTAAATTACAAATGAAACATTTCTGATGCTTGTGGAGTTATTTATTCCTTTGCGACTCCTTAATGAATACACACAACTTTAGTACAAAACATGGCCTTAATGACCAGGAAATGGTGAACATGTGGCGTTATAATGTGAAACACGATTTCGTTAAAACTCTCCGATGAGAGTAACGTTGCTCTCCCCTCAGCGGTATAAAAAATATAATAAATTATCCGGTTCATGAAGTGAAGTCTATTGCAGTGAATATGAGTTTAGCTTAAGATGTCGGCACCGAGGGCCTTTGCGGAGCGAGAGACTTACACGTCTTGATGCGTTCAAATGCTGAAGAGAACTGGGAGGAAGCCTGGGCCGGCTTCCGCTACCTGAGTGCAGCCGACGCCAAGCGGTGAAACGATGAAACACAGTATACACTAAAAAATGAATATGAGATGGAAGTGACATGAATTAAATTAACCTAAGATGTCATAATTTTTCCTTATACAAATACACAATAAATATGATTATATTAATCCTAAACGTTTCCATTGTACCAGCTACAGTATCACCAAGTTTACAATGTCAAATGTCCCTATCTGTGGCTGTGTCGACTGTCTTTCATGATGATAATTATGGTATTAATTTTATACACTGATACAATTAATAACACTGAATAAATACCCTGATGCAATTATGAACCCTGATGCAATTAATAACACTGATGCAATTAGATACCCTGATTGAATATACCGATGTTAATATGAACACTGCTGCAATTATGACCACTCTCACTCGTGCTCACAAGTCCGTCGGTGTGGTATGTCTGGTGTAGTGGACACGACTGCTTCAGTCAGAGTGGGCACAAAGGAGCTCGTGAACGCGCGGTTCACATCAAACGGCCCCTCCTCTGGTGACCATTTGACTGCACAGTCCCTCAGGTGTCCCACCATGCTGCTAGGCACAGCATGTAGTGGGTGGTTTCAGCTGGTGGCGGGGCCCGAGTGAATAAGGCCCATGCCTTTGGGAGCTGACTCCTGCTGCTGTTACAGCTGTTGCTGTACCTGCTGGGGTTTCAGGGTGCTGGCCCTGCCCGGGCTGGCGCTCTTGGCATGCAGGTGGCCACGGGGGATGTCCCCACTACACGTGGTGCATGCCAGGCGGGTCTGTTGACGTGGCCACTTGGAGCAGCGGAGAGGGGTGGTAGACCCCTCCTCCTCTGACTCCTCCTGGCTGCTGCTGCTGCGGTGTGGACGTCGGCGTGATNGCTGTGTAACCTCGTTACGCAACCCCGATTCTTTGGCCGATGTCCTCTGGAATGAAGTCCCCCGTTGTTGGTCCTGTTGAAAGTGCTGTGGCGGAGCCATCCAGAGGGCTGCCCTGTGGGGGGCTCTGTCCCACAGGTGTCTCTGTTGGCTCACCATCAGCAGCGTCCCTGCTGACCAGCGTCGTGATGCAGGGCGTCACGATGCTGCTGGGTGGCCCTTCCAGGCCTGAAGTGTTGCAGGTGTTGCTGATGCTTGCTGGCGGCGGCAATCCTCTCTCGGGTACCTCTTCCTCCTCCACGTCCTTTGTGGGCGTTGAAACTCTGGGCGTCGTGGCGGAGAAGAGGCACTGGAGAACTCTTCTATCGCTGTCGGGGCTCTGCATCCCGACTTTCCTTGTGTCGTCGATTGTTGTATTGCTCTGGTGGTGCTCGACAACATGCTGATCAGGCATCGTGAGGTTTGTCGTCCCCACTGCCAATCTGAGGTCGTCGCGGTGTACGGCGGCCATCCTCCTGCTTCTTAGCCTGATGAGGTACGTGGTGTACCCCAGCAGCTATACCACCGTGTGCGGTCCACTACATTTCTGGGCGAACCCGGCACAGAAGTTCTTTGCGCTACTTGAGATCTGGTGTTCCTTGATGTACACCAGTTGGCCAGGCGCCAACCGTCGGGGTGCTCTCGTGGGTTATGCGTCTTATGTTATTGAGCCATTGAAGACCCTTTTTTTTTGTCCCAGATGGTCGCTACCTGTGAAGGGCCCCTCCCCTCCAAGTACAGTTGTACTTGTCCCTGGGGGCCCCGACCAAGCTACCGGCTCTTCAGTTAATGATCAGATATTCCACTGTTCGTATATTTATCCAGTTGTACAAGTTCGATTTACCGTGCTAACGTGAATTTCGCGATGTCGGTGTGTTTCATTTTTGTCTTGCCGCTTGAAGATGGAGGTACAATAGCAACAGTGAAAGAGAAAGGAGTTGCATCGTTTATTGAAGTCAGTAAAAGAAGGAAAGATGGGAAGGGCGGTAGTTTGAGGGGACAAACATCTGTCAAAGTGTATGAAAAGTGTAGGAAATCATATACAGATGATCGATCCATTGTTGCTTTCCTGAAAAAACGAGACGCCACTACAGCTCAACGAACCCGATCAGCAGTCACTCGATTTTCATTCATAACTAACTGTTTCATATGTCGATTGGAAATTACTGCTGCGTTTTAGGCTGCAGAATCCAAAAAACATCCAAATGAGCGGGATGTTGTGTACCAGGTTCGTGACACAACTCAAAGCTTGAGAAACAGTATTATGAAGGATGCCCTAGACGGAAATGATGAATATGGACGGGCTCTACTTCGCCGGATTGATCATGTTCCCGACTTGGTTGTATACGATGCGCAATACCACAAAAGCTGTCGTACAAAACTGTCTCCTTAAGCAAGAAAACCGAAAGTAGTATCGACAAGGCATGGTCCATTTGCACTTGAAATTAATGTTGCAATGGAATACATATTCACATACCTTGAAAGCAGCAATGATGAATGCCAGTTCTCGTTAGATGAACTAATTGAACAGATAAAAGGAGACAATGTGCCAGATGCAAAAACAGTCAAGGCTAGACTTAAAGATAAATATGGGGATGACCAATAAGAAAAAAGAAGACTGTTGTTTGTTTTAAAAATATTGGGGAGAAGATACTGAACGATACATGGTATCAGCAGAAGTGTAAGTCTGAAGCAGAAGAGAAGCTTCGTGTAGTGGAAGCAGCTGCAAAAATAATTTGCGAGGAAGTCAGATCGCAGGTTTATGATGTCAGCGAGTACCCGGCGAAACAAGCACCAGAAGATGCGGACACGCTGATAGTCACAGAAGCGCTGTCACTGGCTAAATACAATGAGAGTGTGGTCGTGGTGGAAGAAGATGTAGACCTGTTGGTGATTCTCATTGGTTTTTCCAAGGAAAACAACGTTTTCTTCTTAAAGCCAGGAAAAGACAAAACTCCATCAACAACATACTCTCCACTCCTCACTGTAAAGAACAAGACTGTTGCAGAGAACATTCTGTTCTTACATGCCATGAGTGGCTGTGACATGACGTCAGCACCATTCAACCAGAGGAAATTGAAGTTTGTAAAAGCACTCACTAAAAATCGTGACCTTGCTGACGTCGTCAGTGTTTTCAAAGACAGCAANATGAGTGGCTGTGACATGACGTCAGCACCATTCAACCAGAGGAAATTGAAGTTTGTAAAAGCACTCACTAAAAATCGTGACCTTGCTGACGTCGTCAGTGTTTTAAAAGACAGCAACGCCACTCCCCAGACCATTGCAGCAGCCGGAGAACGATTTTTGGTCGAAGTATACGGCTACAGTGGGAGGANCAGACCATTGCAGCAGCCGGAGAACGATTTTTGGTCGAAGTATACGGCTACAGTGGGGTTTTTCACTTTTCACAAATGCGAGTGAATGTTTGGCAGATTCAGGAATCGTGTATTGATTAGTCTTAAAGAGAGGGGATTGGAAATGTAGTAATTGAATGAGAGACTTTTGCATTTCTCCGCAATAACCTATGTATAATTTCGGCACAATTAAAAAATAAATAAATAATTTTTTATTAAAAAATAATTTTTTTTCATTCTGATAGTAAATATAGTTTTGCAATTTGACATACCCTATGCCTATATAACCAATATGGCTACAAGAAATATATAAATTATTTTCATTAAATTATTATTGGGCGTAACGGCTGAGCACCTTCGGGTATGTCCGAAAAACCCGAGTCGAAGGCTTTCGAGCACACCCTGAGTGGAGCCGAAGATTGCCGAGCTCGCCCGAGTAGAGCTGAAGACCGCCAGCCACAGCCAAAGAGCAACCATGTAAAAAAATTGCACCAGATCGCCCATATACATATATACTACTATGTGTTGATTTAAGAAATTCCTTCTGAAGTTGCTTTTAAGGAATTATACGTATTCCTATATGATCACGTTCGTCTGTGTGATTTTGAATGGCACGTATCTCGAGTTGTGAGCTTACGAAATACTACCCTGCAACAGAATCGGTAGGATCTGAACCGACCAGTTAACATCACGACTCGACACGGCCCGTACCGACTAGACAGGGCTCAGGCCATGCCTGCCCGATTACTTGCCTATTCGGGCCGGATCGGGGTGGAACGGAGATATTTGGGCGGCTCTTAACATCAAGGTCTTCAGAGCCGACGAGAGTGATTGAGATGAGTATAGCAGCGCCAGAATGATGGGGCGGAGGAAACGGGAGATCACCGAAAAAACCCACTGACCAACGGCATCGTCCGTCACGATTCTGACATGCGAAAATTTGGAGTGTCCCGGCCGGGAATTGAACCCGGATCGACTTGGTGTTAGGTGAGAAGGCTAACAGCTCAGACACTGTTGGTCCCCCGGGCCGCCTGCATAATTAATTCGGATCAAGCCGGGACAAACTCAGATCGGTGTTAGCAGCGCTCTACATGAAGTGAACTTTGGTGTTACAATAATAATACCCTGATAATAGATACTACTATTTAATCTATAAAGCGCATTAGAAGCGTTATCATGCAGCTTAACAACAAACAGCACTTAGTATAACGGCCTTAACTAGCCACATTTATCGTGGTAATAAATTTTAGTGATTTGTTACTAAGCCTTGTATTGATTGGAATGGGACAGTTTTCTACACCTGATATTGTCTGTTGGAGTTCGTAGCAGCCGGCTGGACAACGCAGAGATCGACAAGACAGCGCCTGTCCTTGTCAGAACTGCCGAAACGGTGGGTTCTACTCCATTCACGGTTACTTCTCATACTTTTCGAAACGAACCTTGTTTACCTGATTTATTGAAATTAACTAACTCGTAGCTATCTTTGCTATAATTTGTATGCCGTTCCTACTGTGATTTGCGAAATTTGATCCTGTATATTACTGGCCTATTTTCTTTTTGAATGATTACAACAAGTGCAGGTTTGTTATTTTTCTGCATGTTGGAGCCACCATAACATTTCTTGTCACTTTGATAATAACTTCTGTTTTAATTACCCTGATAATTATCTAGATGACTTACTTGTTGTGTTTTGCCTTGGACTGCAATAGTTAACTTTCGTAACTCTTCTTAACTTTTTTGTATTTTAGTCCGCATTCTCTGATTTTCATTTTGTAAGGAGCTTCTCTCTATGAACTGACTGTACCTATCATACATAATTATACTCTTTGTAGTTTATTGAGAAGTTGTTCCAGAGTGTTATTTTGTAAACCTATAATTTTGTCTGCAATGGATAACAATAGTGATTTCCATAAAATTTCTATAAATTCAAACACTAACATGTGTGCGATTGACAGCGTTCCCTTAGTTTTTGTCTCTTGTTGAATCAAGAAGTCCCTGCATTTCTCTGTTTTATCAATTGAGGTAAAGACATTCCTCAACCTATCTACTATGTACCGCCACGCTGGTGCATTGTCTGCTCTGTCTGTTACTGTGTTATTGTGCACATGTTTAGCTGTCCCTTGGAAATATAATTGAATTCGCCTACATTTCACATTAATTTCGCTGGCAGTTTTGAAGTATCTAATATTGATGAATGGCATATTGCATTTAGCAATATTGCTATTATTCAATTAACCGATGAAACTTTCAAAGTTTGGGAAAAACGTATTAACTTTAAATTTATTATTCAGGTTGAAAATGAAAAATGAATACCACTGAAGCGGTGACGTAGAAACACCATATGCGCATAGGGCACTGACAGATGGCAGTACATGCAATGAGTAACAGTGCTGTGCTGTGGACAGAGTAAGAAACACGTACTAGGCATAACACCACTGAGATAATACAACTGTAGTTGACTCGGTGAAAGAGTAGTCTGTTGTTTCAAGCATCGGCCTGCGCGTAGTGAAGGAGGCTGGATGGTCCTTCCAAAGAATTGTCCAACTCGTAGGACGTGAAGTGTCTGCTGTGCATCATTGGTGGTGCCGGTGGTCCAACGCAGGTGCATATGCTCGTCAACCTGGTTCTTGATGGTAGTGGCATACGGATTCCCGCCTCGACCTTCGCAACAGACGAGTTTAAATACCTGGATCATTTTGTGCAATTGGATTAGCAATGTTTATCAATATTTTGTTTTCATTGGCATAATTGTTGTTTTTTAAATAATAATATGTACAATAATGAATTACCATACATATACATTTATATATAAAATAAAGTTTATGGCTGTGTATTTTTATAATTGGTTGAATTTATGTGAATTGGTTTTCAATATCACATAAACTATTTGTTAGTGAAATTATTTTAGTATTTCAATTATTTGTAGAAATTTTTTTTAAGTCATTATATTTTTTTTTTTTATTTCTCTAAGCTCATTTTCAACTTTTTCATTTTGATATCCAAATTGATCTTTTTTAATATAATCACTTAACTCTGATTTAAAAGCAACATATTGTTTAAACTGATTTAAATTATCGTTGTTAATGTAACTAGTTAAATTAGCTCTAAAAACATAAAGTATAGTAATAGAATTTAAATGATTATTTTTAAATTTGAATTGTTTTGATATTTATAATAAATTTTAAGTCATTCTTCAAAATCATTGAATTTATAATTTTTAATGTATATTTAATACATTTACCAAATCATAGTTATTCACACTAGATTTTAGTGTGTTATTGTAATGAAATATCTTTGAATCAATTATTTGATTTACTGTTGTATATAACTTTTTGTAAGACATTTATCTTTTCTCTCATCTAAATCATCAAATATTTAGTTTTTAAGAAAATAATTTTATATTTTTTAGACATATCTTTTTTTAATTGATAAAAAAATGTTATTTGTAACATAATTATTTAACTCAGAAATCAAACCAACTTTCTATTTAAAATCTAGAAATTGAGATACCAAGTCATATTTTGCTAATTGAATAAGTACTTTAACATATTGATAGCATTTTAAATTTTTCTTTAGAATTCTTTATGATTTTATTTATTATTTGTTGCACGAGCTTATATAACACTTTTGTATGATATGACTTTGTTCTATCAGCTAAATCCATAAATATTTTTTTTTTAAATATAAGTTTTCAACTCTGATTTTAAAGGAACATATTGTTTAAATTGATTAAATTTTTAATTTGTAACATTTATATTAAAATTAATGTTTGGAATATATTTTTTAATTTATTATCAGTATTAAAATATTTATATCAACAGATGATTAACGGCTTCTCGAATAAAAATGTAATGTTTGCAACACATCATTTATGTTAAAAAAAATTGTATTCCTTTGCAAATAAAGGAATACAATTACTATTGTATACTATTAAAAATAAATAACCATTTAGAACAAAATAAAAATTTCGTGTTTCTCAGCATAAAAATAAATTTCATAATTATTGAAATCATTATTTTTTTCTATACTATTATTTACACCAAATCAATCGAAATAATTATTGTCATTATAAATATATAATAACAAACTCAATGAGTTCCAGAATTTGCATAAATATATATCAAAATTTTTATTTGCACAATCATTCGTATTAATTTTTCAGAATTTTCAGAAATATTAATATGATTAATGAATTATCATTAATAATATTAATATTTCTGAAAATTTTATATGAATATTTGATAATGGAAATATTTCAATTTCTTTGAATTTTCTTTATTCCTTTGCTACTCCTTCTATTTTATTTTTTGTATCTAAGTTATGTATTTTTTGTTCTTGTAATTCTGCTTTATTATTCTTGTTTATTCACCCAAATTATAAATCGAACCATCTCTACTAGCCAACACGCTAATATCACCTAAAAACCCTCCAGTTTTTAAAACCAGAACTTGTTTTATCATCCAATATCTTTTTTATTGCTAATAATGATCATTTTAAAACAAATCCTTTTCCTTCTTTTAATTTTGTAATTTTTCCTCAGGTTTATCTATTGTTAGAAATCTTTTTTATGTATAAAATTATATAATTTTTCTATTAACAAAGTTTGATCCCCAAACAAATTTTCTTTTAGCAAACATACCTCCACAAACAAAAGTTGAAGTTTTTTTTCACCCATCGGAGTTTCTTTATCAAACATGATTTATTTAGCTTGTTGAAAAATCTTATCAGCTCCATGACTAGATTCTAAACCTTTATACTCTATATAAGCAATATCGTGATCCATACAAGCTGTATAAAGTTTATTAATTCCTTTATCGCCTCTTTTCAATATTCCTTCTAATTTTGTAAATGGACCACAATAGTTATAACCAGGTAAATGCATTTCTGGTAAATTTGAATTGTTTGAATCCAAAATTATAATTAATTTTCAATGATGTTCAGAATTCCAGAAAAAATAAGGAATACAATTTAAAACACTTTTTAAATATAGAATTCCTTTCGGATTATTAAAAACGAAATCAGAAAATTCGTTGTTTAACATATTCATAATACTTACTTTTCTTATGTTCAAAATTTTATTTTCAGTATTTTCTTCACCTAGATAAATAATAGACTATCAATTAATTTTCCTATATCAGTTACAGATATTTAATTTTGCTAAATTATTATATTGATTTATTCCTTAACCAAATTTTTCATGAGTATTTGAAAGTGATCAAGGTTTTTTATTTTTCCAACTACTTGAAATTAAAAATTTATATTTATTACTAACTGTTGATTTAGGTTTTTTATATTAGTTGATAGTTTGATCTGTGCCTTTGTGAAGTAGCACTGATATGTTTTAAAAATTTATGCAAAATTATTAAAATGTTCTTCATCATCAAAGTTATAGTTTTCATCATAATATTTTTTATTTATGTTTCTTCGAGTAAATAATTTCAAAAGCCCGGTAGTTTCTCTATATACTTTATTTTTTATAATAATATAAATTTTATCAAATTCAACTACAGTATCACCAATATTATTTATATATCCATTACCTGTAAGGGAAAATATATTATCAAATACTATTGTTCAAATACTATGGTGTTTTCATGTATATTTATGGGTACATAAGATTTTAAAGGTTGAATTCCAGCTATAGGACTGCATCCTAACTGTTCTTAAAAATATATTTCTGAAGTTTTAATATCAAATAATTAATTCCGAAAGATGTTTTTGTTGGTGTTTTTGGATAACATAATTTTTTTACATCAATAAAAACAAAATTTGCTAACAAATTTTTATTTTTTTTCAGCTACTTCAAATTTTCTACTTAGCCTCATGTTTTTTTATAATTTTTTTTCTGGATATTCCTTTTTTTATTTATTTATAATATTTTTTACTATTTAAATGAATTGTAAACATATTGAAAGTCTTGCGAGACAAACCTTTTCCACCAACAGATCAAATTATGAAGAATTAAATATTTATAATAATATAGTCGAGTTCGATATAAATATTGGTCTTGGATTTTCATTACCAAATGATGCCCATCTTTATAAACATTTAAGATTATTAAAGAGAGATAGCGTTGGTTATTATGCCGAAGAAGATAATAATAATGATTAATCTAATTTTCTTTGGAAACATACATAAACCAATGCAGTGAAATACAATAAAAACAAACAAAATACCACTGACACCTATTTAAACCACTGAGAATAAATTGGAAACCTGCTGGTTATAAAAGGAAGAGAGAAAAAAACACAGAACAGAAACCAATGAAAACCACTGGAAATATAAGAGAAAATAACAGGAAGAAATAAAAATAAACATTAACAGACGTCTATGGAAACAACTGAGAATACAACAAAATCCAACAGTGTGTACATAACAGAAACTATTAAAACACAAAATAACTCCATAGAAACTACTGCGGGTACGACAGGAGATAACATTATTTAAGAAGCAAAAAACGCCGCCGTTTATCATAACTGGGACGCTACTCCTTCAGCGCGGTGGGAGTACAAACCCTTGTCAGGGCTCTTTTCTTAAAATGTGTCTGTTAAGTCTAAAGCCTAGGTTATGGACAACTAGCCCATCCCGCCTGGCTGTCGATCAAATTGAAATACTGTGGCAAGACCAGCAGTCTGTTTTGTTTTAAGGACCCCTGTGTAGCGCCAGTGGACCTGGTAACCTATAACTCTCTCCTCTACTTCCATACTTAGGTGAGAAAAATAGACGAATGGTTTCTATAATCCCGGAATTTTGAAATGCAGGGCGTGTTGAGAACCGCTAAGAAGATCGGAACAATTCGTTGCGGTTTTAGTTTTGTTAAGGAACAAAAAAAAATAAAAAAATAAAAATAAAAAAATCACTGAGGTCCATTAATGACAACAGAAACTAACAAAATGAGACCAATTCCCACATTAAATACAACAAAATTTACAATAGTAACCAATATAACTGCAATAGAATACAACACAATAGTTCTGTTTGGTTTTCTGTAGGTTCCTGTTGTAAATTTTTGGAAAGGTTGATATGAAAAAAAAGGTTTAAAAACAATTTTTCCCAATGCCTAGCAACCCTATCTACACGAAGAATTTTGTGGATGGATTTGCATGAGGAGAATCCATGTATTACATAAATTTCGTACAGATGAGTAGTCAACATTTTCTTAGAATTACAAAATATCTGCTTTAGTCTGCCAAGTGAGCTTATCGTAATCGCACATATTGAAAGGATCCTACATTATGAAAATATTGTTGCCAGGTAGCCAAAAATAACCAAGATAATAAACATAGATATATAGCAGCGGTAGTCAGATCAGTTGTTTGTATCATCTAAATCATGAACAACAATTGTAACACCAATAGAACCTCCTCTACAAATACGATAGTTTATTTGACAGGAAAACTTCAGCAATATCTAAATATTTCCTTCAACAGTTATGAATATAATAAACAGAATGTCGATGCCAGCACTGACATCCAGCTGCTGCTACCAACCTAAGTTACACTGGTTTGCAAAAATTAAGGACGAACAGGAGAAATGTAACATAACAGCAGAACGAAATGGTTGAACGTAGTGAAAGGGCGATCAGAAGATCGCCTACGGTCGAGTACGATACGATATGCACACCTACAAAGTATAATGAACTGTATACGTATACGAAGGGTATAAGGCATGAGTTTGGTGTAAGGTCAGAATTTTCAGTGGATACTTTAGCACATTGAACATGGGCTTCAATGACGTCGAGTTGCTGTTTGATTTCTGACCAACGAGAGACTCGTAGAAAACAGCTGGACAACTTTATCCAAGGTCGAATTATTGGGAAGTTGAAAGGAAGTTGGAGTGTGGCTAGTGTGGCCGAGTAGTTTACAATCGCATACAGCATAGTGCCACGAGCTTAGACGGAATTTCGAACGACGAACATTTTGAACTATACGAAGTTTAAGAGTGGTCGTCTATGAGCAACCATGAAGATGGAGTACCACTATGTTGTCCTACAGGTGATGAAATATTGACGACAGACAGCGGGTGAAATAACAATACAGGCAAATACTGCTGGACGTTGGATATCGAGATTCAGTGTGGTCAGGAGAGGGTAAATGGATGGTTTGTTCACTCTGCAACGTCACACCACACACGTTACCTACGGATGGGTGGCCTCTACTACTATGTTGTAGCGTCAACACTAGGACTGGCGAGATTACCAAGGGGATCAAGAGCTTTTTATAGATGAAAGCAGATTTAGTCTTATTGACGACGTCGAACTTCTATGCATCTAGGCAGAGCGAAGAACAAGCAATCACACTTCCAACATCGTAGAAAGGCATCGGTTCGCAGGTGGCAAAGATCGCGTTTAGGGAGAGATAATGCTTGGTCGCCTTACGGAGCTCCACATTTTCCATTGAGTTTCAGTTGCTGATGGCAGCTATAGTACCGATCTCCTCCTTACCGTGCGTTTTTTTCGGGGATCTAAGGCCCTCGGTTACTCTTCATGGATGACCATGCTGCACCTTATAGTAAAACAGATGTCGCTGACATGTTGGATGGTGGAGATATTCGCCGCGTTAATTGGTCTGGAAGGTCCACAGTTGTAAATTCAGTCGAACACGCGTGGAACGTTGTCGATAGATGCCTTGCAGCACATCGCCAAACGTAAGCAAGACTCCGCAGCTGCGATCGTCTCTACAAATGGGTCGGACCATGATGCCTCATAACTTCCTCAACAACCTTATTCTGAGCATTAGCACGTTGTTCCAATCCTTCATCGCAGTCAGGGGTGAAAATATCTTCTACTCAGGACTATATGTTTCTTTCCTGATGCCTGTCACATAGAAGTTTCTGTATTCTATCATGCTGATATGGGAACACATTTTAGGTTGACGATTCTTTGCTTCATTTGGTTTGCTGTCTTGGTCAGTGATTTTCATCTCTACCAACCTATAACGTATCGACGATATTATGGTATGTTTCCACCTACTTGAAACACTGCTGCACGACATTACATGTAAAAACCTCTCCATTCCTTAATGATTGCATATCAGAGCATTATATATTTGTTCTGCGCCATTCCCCCTTCCGCCCCCAGTCTAAGAAAAATCAACTTAATTATTTAAGAAATTAGTTTTTTCTAACACTTTCTTTTGGGAAGCATACGGACTTAGCTGATAACGGGCAGCGATGTACTTTCACAAGCCAGAGATCAGTTGTCTCCTCATATTACCTGCAGTATCGCCGAAAGGAAGTAATCGTATTCGTCATTATTTGATTTATTTACACTTAAAATGGTTCACATGTAAAGTTTGAAAATTTAAAAAATCACGTAAGTCTACTTGTATGTACTTATTCGTAATGTACCAATTTCGCGAATGCGTTTTATATATTTTAAATTTCCAATGCAAAAAATTGCAACAAGTGTATCAACTTAATTTCAGCTGAATTGTTACTTATTACTGAAATGCTAGAGTAAATATCTTTTGGTGTTAAATTATGTTAACATTACTATTATTGGCATACATAGACCTATTTTCACTGTGTGTGACAAAGATTCTGGATACAAGAAATAAAGATTTGTTTACTGCGGATTGTTTCAGTTCCCTAAACAAAACNTGTGTGTGACAAAGATTCTGGATACAAGAAATAAAGATTTGTTTACTGCGGATTGTTTCAGTTCCCTAAACAAAACAATGTTGAGTTAACATGAGAATTTTAGTGGCGAACAATCAAAGAGCAGATGTATTTTTACTGTGGTAATGTTGTTTTTTCTATTTTTTTTCAGACATCTCAACAAATGAAGACTCTATTNAGCAGATGTATTTTTACTGTGGTAATGTTGTTTTTTCTATTTTTTTTCAGACATCTCAACAAATGAAGACTCTATTCATTACGTCACTAACACTGATTTTGGTCTATCCCAGCGGAGCCAAGATAACGAATAACAAAACTGAATATAAAATATTACACGATTTGATAAAAGAAACCATGATAGTTATTTACCAATACGTGAAACAAACTGTTAAAACACTCGTTATTTACTCAGACGTACATCACGACACCAGCCAGGCTATCATTATAAGAACATTATTTTCAGAAAACGCGCAGCCAATGTACGTTCTTAACAATAACACACGCTGGCGCGGCAGCATCCCAACACAAAAGTCTGCGTTTGTAATAATGTCTAGCAGCACTGACGTTCAAGTTCTTATGTTCCATTTATCACAAGTAACAACATTTCCTTTGTGGAATTCAGAGTCTAAATTAATATTTGTTCACATGCACTTTACTAAAAACGACCCTGGTATGGCAAAAAAANTTTGTGGAATTCAGAGTCTAAATTAATATTTGTTCACATGCACTTTACTAAAAACGACCCTGGTATGGCAAAAAAAACTACTTAAATCAAGCTGGAAAAAATACGAAACATTCAATGCATTGACAATCAGTATGACTTGTAGCAACACCAGTGCTGGAAAAATTGTTGTTAGGCGTTTTAACCCGTTTTCGAGTTCCGGAAAGACAGTCTATGCGACAGATGGGAAATACCTGGACGACTACTTCAGATATGATCCTATGGGTTATCCGATTAATTGTCCTGTGTTTAATTTCCCTCCATTCTCCTATGAAGTTACCAAACGAAACGGTGAAAAAACCCAGGATGGGATAGTTATTAAAATGTTAANCTTTGTGGAATTCAGAGTCTAAATTAATATTTGTTCACATGCACTTTACTAAAAACGACCCTGGTATGGCAAAAAAACTACTTAAATCAAGCTGGAAAAAATACGAAACATTCAATGCATTGACAATCAGTATGACTTGTAGCAACACCAGTGCTGGAAAAATTGTTGTTAAGCGTTTTAACCCGTTTTCGAGATCCGGAAAGACAGTCTATGTGAAAAATGGGAAATACCTGGACGAATACTTCGAATATGATGCTATGGGTTATCCGATTAATTGTCTTGTGTTTAATTTCCCTCCATTCTCCTATGCAGTTACCAATCAAAGAGGTGAAAAAATACCGGATGGAATAGTTGGTCAAATGTTACACATTATTACAGGTACAAGAAATTTCTCCCTAACAACAGATCAGTATGCCAAGACAAATGCGACCCAGTGGGTCGTTCCGCAACTTACGCATAACAAACTGGATATTGTATATCCAATAGTTATTCTTCAGTTAGAAAATCTGCAACGAGCACTTTACCCGCCTTACATGGAAAGATTGATTCTAATAGTGCCTAAGGCCCAGAAGATACCAGAATGGATGAACGCGCTATTACCCTTTAATTATCAACTGTGGATCTTATATCTGTGTTGCTATCCTGTTATAATGTTGCTAGGCAAGTTTTACTTCCGACTGGCTGCGAAAAACGTGGATAAATATTTACGCACTTTGGAACTATTCCGATTAATTTTTCTGGGAATGACGCCCTTTCAGCATCCCTCTGCTTGGTTCAGACTTTACATGTTTTCGGTCATTTTACTAAATACTGTACTGAATAACGCATACACTGGATCATTTATTAGTCATATCACAATACCACATTATNACACATTATTACAGGTACAAGAAATTTCTCCCTAACAACAGATCAGTATGCCAAGACAAATGCGACCCAGTGGGCGGTTCCGCAACTTACCCATAACAAACTGGATGTTGTGTATCCAATAGTTATACTTCAGTTAGAAAATCTGCAACGAGCACTTTACCCGCCCTACATGGAAAGATTGGTTCTGATAGTACCTAAGGCCCAGAAGATACCAGAATGGATGAACGCGCTTTTGCCCTTTAAATATCAACTGTGGATCTTATATCTGTGTTGCTATCCTGTTATAATGTTGCTAGGCAAGTTTTACTTCCGACTGGCTGCGAAAAACGTGGATAAATATTTACGCACTTTGGAAGTTTTCCGATTAATTTTTCTGGGAATGACGCCCTTTCAGCATACATCTGCATGGTTCAGACTTTACATGTTTTCGGTCATTTTACTCAATACTGTACTGAATAACGCATACACTGGATCATTTATGAGTCGCATCACAATACCACAGTATTATGAAGATATTCACACACTTGAGGACTTTAAAATTAGTAATTATAGAGTAGCATTACCTTCTCAATACGGTTCAGATGTTAGCTACGACCATAGTTCTTTGCTAGCACAGACAGACGACGGTGATCCCATTTCAGTCATGTTGATTGATAACCTCATTATAGTAGATACAGTGCAAGATGGGTTACATGACGCCGTGTTAAATAGAAATTAAGGTGTTTTTTACTTCTTATTAGGTGCAAAACACGAAGTAAACAAACGAGAATACTTCAAGAATAATCGTCCGTTATACCACATCGTGGATGAGAGCATCTTGCCTCTGTACGCCACATGTGAGTTTAGGAAATCGTTTTCTTTCTTAGAACAAACGGACCGTGTAGTGTGGTATTTGAAGGAAGCGGGAATCTTGGATCAGATCATTTGGAGAGAGCTTTCTAGATCAACCCCAATTTATCCGAAAACTGACAATGAGGGAGTTCCTCTGAACATGCGACATTTACAAACATTTTTCTACGTACTTGCCATTGGCTATACCGTTAGCATTTTAGGATTTCTAGCTGAATTATTTTAAAAAAATTACAGGTTACCATTCTAAGACGTTTTTGTAAGAATTAATCGTATGATATAAAATAAAGGAAACATTAGTTTAAAGATAATTGGCACACTTATAAGTTGACATTTGACATTTTTTTTGAGCATATGTTATGCTGCATTGTGTTATTTACACCTAAACATGTATCAAATAGCATAAGGGTTAGATAAAGGTTATTTGGAGAACGGTAAATAAACATTTTCGTATCCGATTAAACTGTAACCTCTGTCACTTGTTTATTGTCTGCACTTTCAGTAACTATTTTAATTTTTCACTGGTTTCCTCATACTTTCGTCACACTTATTTCCATGCTCTTTCATTTGTTGGCTAGTCTCAAAATTAACATAAATTTCGAAGTGATTGAAATATAGACGTAAACTTTTCCATTGTTCATATAGTTCCTGCGGGAGGGTGTATTCGATTTACCCATGTATAGCAGGGTGGGGGAATAACCAGCCGAACCCTACTTTCCATCATATAAAATCGGGAATTTCGCGAACCCATGCAAATAAAAATCTGCTGAAGAAACAACTAATCGTTAAGCACTTATATATAGAACAGGCATGTTAAATTTATTGAAAAAGATATTTAGGCGCCATTTTAATAAAATGGCGAACAATTTTTTTTTTTAAATATATCATTATCTATTGATTTTGGAACAAAATATGTTGAAGACAAATCATTCTAGGCAAAGTTATCCACATAAATGTTTTCTAATACTTTTTTTTCGTCAGACGCATAATTTAGGCGCTACAGTGAAAAACATATTTCGCAATAACCTCAACTGTTCCCCGGTGCCTCGTACCACAGTTAAACAAGCAGCTTATCTTCGTACATACCTTTTATTTTAATAACGGGTTTTATTCTGAGGTTACTGTGTTTCCACAAAATTAAAGAGGATTTAATCCCGTTGGTATCCTCCTGCTTCTCCCTCCATCTTAAAAATCTCTTTTCTTTGACGCTATTCCCCACATGTGGGTCATAGGATATCTGTTAATGTTAAATGGCACAGACTATAAGGTACTTTGAAGGTTGAGGGTAGATCAAACAATGACTTCATCACGTCATGGTTTTAAACAGGTTTATTTTACGGGGATTCATACACACATTACCGGCAATTTTTCATGAAGTGCACATACTTTTTCGGCACCTTTTGCCGAGAATTAACTCATACGTTATTTGCCCTGTGAGTTCTTGGCCTGAAGGGCTGATTACAGTGTTCTGGCTAACGTTTCCGATGCTGCGGGGGCATTAGGTGACATAACACATTCCTGAGTGACGATGGTATTACTTAACTGTACTTGTTGCGGGGTAGTTGTTCCGGCAGTAGTTGGGATCTGGTGAGTTGAGTGGCCCTGTTACAGGCCTTCGGACTGGCTGTAGTTGACCTGCTGCACCTAACTGGCTTCCTCCTTTAGGCATTGGCTGACTAACTCCCGCTTCCCGGCGAGCGGCCCTTGGCGGCCCCCCACTCCGGCTCTCGGCGCGGGGTTGCTCTGAACAACTCCCAATCGCTCGACGTGGCGCTCCTCGTTTAAGGTCACCATGCAACTCCTGTTCTAGGCGCAGGACATAACTGACTCGGCTGACTTCCACGCTCTGGCTCCCGATGCCAGATGCCATGCGCGTCCCGGTGTGGCGCTTCCGAGTGCCACACTACCTGCCGCTCGTCGCCATCCGGTGACGGGGTATCACTGATTGACTTACTCTCCGCACTGACTCTCACCCTGCGCCCCGCAGCACGGGGTATTACTGGTTGTTTGTCCCGATATGGCTGATCCCTTAACACTGTCTCTGGTTGACTCTGCCGGGGTCTTAGTAAGTGGCCATAGTTTTTTGAGTTGCGATAGAGAATTCGTCATTATTATTAAACGAAGGAAGGTAACCAATACCTGCGTTCCCCACGATTTACAAAAACGTTTGAAGTGTCAGCTAAAGCTGTAAACCCTTTTCATGTACTTGAAATGGATTGAAGCGACTTCTTTAATTTTAAGAATGTTGCAGGCACACTGTTTCCATTAAGTAATGTAACGTTTCCATATGCATAATGATTAAAGTGTCTCAAACCCATCCAACACAAAAATCTATCAAAACCACTTACTCTGAATTGGAAAAATTGGAAGCTTTCCGTGTTTTAAAGAGTGGAAAAACAGTGGTTGACATATTGAAAGCTGTGCATAGTCTGAAAGATCAACGTGTGTCAGCTGAGAAAAAGAAAGACTTGTCAACAATTATACCATTCCTTCCTGAGGAAACAAATACTATTATCCGAAATTTGTTAATACACCTATGAAACAGGTGAAAAGGTAAACAGAAAAGTGTTTTATGTCATAAAGCCAGTTTAAATGGTTTTAGTTTTGTAGAAATATATATACTCTTCAGCAATAGTTACATGTCACATAATTCTTAGTTACAAATGTGATGTTCTACTGTCCTAAATGTGGCTTGTCTACTGTGAGTGCTGATTGTTATTGTATTATTCCATCGATTTTTTTAAAAGAATAATCACATGTAAACACTATTTTCGAAGGTGGCGCTTGTCATGTATTATTATAATGTGTAAAAAAAAACCTAATTTTTGTTATTCTATCATTCTGGAGTTGCTGTTCGAACAAGGTTTTGTGTTCAATTAAATCTATGTTGATACCCATAATGTGTTATTTTTGTAATTCGGTTATTCTACAACCCTAAATAAGTATGGACATTTGTAATGTCACTTGTAATCTACAGTCGCATCATATGGCACATGAAACATTCTTCTTGTATTAATAGTATTCCTCCATCACCAACAGTTTTCGGTAATGATTTAATATGCAACATAATCGTGAGGCAGAAATGAATCTTCTTTCAGATTGTGGCAATAACGGTTACATATAAACAGAGGTAGGTGGTATATTCCTTATCGTGTCAAATTTGGAGATTGACACTTATCGGCTATTGACGGTGAAGTGAGCACTTTTCAAAACCCTATCATTTGGAATAATAGTCAATAAATATAGTTAATTGTAGCCTAAACGTTAACTTTCGAGTCTAGTGAAATATATACACTAAGTTTATTTCTTACATGGCAATATTTATTTTTAAATGTGGCAGGAGGATAAAAAATTACTGATAGGAAAAAAAGTATCTAGGGCCTCAAAACTGATCACTTAAACGTGAACAGCCTATATGAATGTAGACATTCACATTCTTCATATGTTGCACAAATCCTCCCTGTCGCTTAAACGTACGTGATAATTTGTCAGTGATGGAGTGCAGGCCACAGTGTAAAACAACGTGGTTGAAGATTTAAGAGAAATTAAGAATAGCACCCCCAACTGACAATCAGTATTATTGCTGGAAAGACCTAATTTTTCAAGTGCATACTCAGTTATTGTACGGCGTGAGTAAAAATTGAACGGAGGAAAGCTCAAATTTCAAAAACTACACACAAGTGAGCCTTTTCATGTCTACTCTCATCGTACTCTTAATTTGAATCAGTGAGCATGTCATTGTTTCAATCAGTTAACAGTACCTGACTTATTAATCAGTTTTTCAGTGATTTTAACTGACGAATTAAGGAAAAAAATGGATGTTTTCCTTCACTTATTGATTCAGTAACATTTTCCACTGATTTGTTAGTTATTTTATTTACTTATCTTTGGTGATTTGTTAGCTTAGTGGCTCAGTTGGCAAGGTAACAATATTAAAAGGTACGAAGGTATGTGGGTTCAATCCTGACCACCTGCAAATTCTTTTACTTATATTTTTAAATTACGCTAAAATGCGCAATATAAATAGTAACTATCGGAAATATGTTTATTTATTGTCATTATTTTGCCAAATTCAATTTGAAACAATACTTAATTCACCGCACGCTGTTGGCCATCACTTTTTAATCAGTGAAATTGTTTTCCGTTTCATATTCAATCAGTGAAATCGTTTCACTGGAAAATACAGTGGTTTTCCTCTGATTCTACGTGCAGCCATTTTCACTGATTCGAGTAGTTTAATTCAATGTTAATCACTGGCTTTATACTGATTGGAGTTTAGAGTGTAAAGTGATAGTTTTCGACTTATATAGTTTTATACCACACCATGCGATTATTTTAATAATGGCAGCAATTATAAAATGCATGTTGCTATGCTGTATATTTACAACCATATTACCTATTTGAAACAAATTCGGTATTTTGAGAGTACATCATGTTATCATTGTATTTAGAAAGAGGTATTATTAATATTACTAGTCCACTAATTTGGAACATAGTACTGCATAAAAAGAGTTATGTTATATATTGTAAACTTAAGCCGACCCTACGTGATACTTAATTTCTGCTACCTTCCGTTATACCCATGGGCACAACAGAAGGTACAAAAGTGTCTCTAGTATAAGAGAAGAAAGAAATCATCAGCTCGTACCCACACATTACCTGAAGTGGTAACAGAATATTGTAAATGGCAGGTAAAATTACTCACAAATGGCAGATACACCGCAGTTGCCAGGGGTAAAAATGTGATAAAATCTTATATGTACACCCTATGCGGAAAATACAAAAATTACGTAGAGAGGTAATTTTGTCTAAAGACTGCATTTACTTAAGTTTCTGGAGTACGAGTACTATTGAAGTTTAGGAAACGATAGGCCTATGAGTAACGGCGCTGATTATGTATGGAAAACAAGGTATTCACATGTTCTGTACGACGGAGAATTACGCCACTCATTAAAATAGTAGCAAATTATTTAAAAACTTTCCTCTAACAAGCGTAATAATTAATGTTGTGCTGTCAATAATCATGCAATTTTTTACGGTTTTAATGCTAAAAGAAGACAAAAATATCATGGTATATAAAATAAGACTCTTGTGTGTGTGAAAATTACTTCTGCTACACAGCTTAAATAATATACCATAAAAAAAATCAAATTATTTATAAAACTGTCACGAACAGTCGACTACACTGTGAAGTTAATTGTCTACTATCGCTTTCTGACAGACGGACTCTATAGATAAACGTTTTAAAACAAGAACGAAGTAATAATCAGCAATAAATCATGACATAAAACCAATACAAAATTTCATTTTACTTTAATACCTAAAATTTATAGGGCGGAACTGCTCGTCAACCCAACACATCTTTGGAATAGAATGTGCAAAAGGTTGTATAAAAATAACTAATTCACAGTTATAAAATATTTTTCAAATTTGTGTGTGGTTTTGTTATGACCTCGTGAGTTACTTGAAATGTTTCCCATTACTTAAGCTTACACTAATTTTCATATATAAAAAAAAACGTTTTATAGAACCTATAATATTTTCTAAAGCGGGCATACACAGTCGAATCAGATTATTATGACCACCTGCCATAAGTGGCATCTAGAGTGCGTAGCCCATGACGTATGGCACATGACGTGGGCTGGTGAACCGGGTATATATTGTGATCGACAAGCTGGCTGTACACAGTGCGCTTCCTACTGTCATAGGAAGGGCTGCGATTTAACCGAGGTGCAAAAAAGAATGATCATCGGCTTTCAGGCCAAGGAAGCAGCATTTCGGAAACAGCGAAGTTTGTGAACTGTTCACGTACCTCTGTGGTAAAGGTTTATCGTGAACGGATGAATGGCACCATTGGGAATAACCACAGTGGAAACTTCGGAGCACCACGCGCCATTGATATCTGAGGTGAACTTCGACTAAGACGGTGCGTGGAGAGAACCGACAGGCTACAGTGGAACATCTCACCATATAATTGAACCAGGGGGCATCCATACACGTGTGTACCCCAACAGTTCAGAAAACTCGTATGCGAATGGGGCTCCGGAGAAGAAGGGGGTGACTGCACCCATGCTAACACAGGTTCTTCGAAGAAAAGATTTGGAATTTACTCGACAGTATGGCGACTGGACTACTGCTGATTGGCGACAGGTAGCCTTCTCCGACGAGTCATGTTTTCAGCTGCATAGAACGGATGGACGCTTGCGTGTCCGGCGAGAAACGTCAGAGAACTGACACCTTGCATCCAATGCTGGACGAACACATGGCAGTTGGGGCAGTGTTGTGGTATGGGGAATGTTCTTGAGTAGTTATTAAATTTATGTTCTAGCGATCGGGGCTGGTGGTTGGGTAAATGGGGACAAGCCGGCGGGCATCTTGGATGACATCACGAGCCAACCTCTTGCTCTGTCATTCCTAGTCAACATAGGCTAGATTGGATTTCTACTCCCACTCTGTCATTCCTGGCCGTCGGGGAAAGCTATAATCTCCGCAGCTGCACTGGTGCCTTTAGATTACAGGGTAATCAGGCCTTAATTGGCTGTAAGGTATGTGCATAGCTGGCTGTGCGGCCATATTTGGTGAGGATACATCAACTACGGAAGGCGTATCTCTGTATACCAAGTGTTTATTGACTTTAAAATAGCACACAGTTTGGCAATGTTACAAAAACCTGGCAGTAGTTGCCAATCAACTATGGAAGGGTTGTTCCCTCCCGATCTAGGAAGACCTTGGTGGTATCTCAATAGCAGGGGACAAGGCTGTAATGGCTGTAAGATGGTGCCAGTCCAGGACATTCTCTGGGGGCTGGAACACCTGGGGAGAGCCAGTCTCTCCCCCACCCCCCTTCAGGGGTCCTCACAGTGTGCCCTTGGGCTGTGTTACTAAACCCTGGTGGGGTCGCCCTCGACCACGGACGGGGCTTCCCCTCTCGGCTTGCGAGTGCCACTCTGGAGGTGGAGAGAATCCTGCTAGCCGATAATTGTGTCAAGGGTATTGCCACCCTTAGTATAATAGGTTGGCAGGAAACATAGCTACGGGAAGGTCAGGTCAAGTGCTAGTTATAGCCTCTACCAGTCCAAGGGAACCCACGCCTCTTCGTGGTACTGCTGGGGAATCCCATGGTTGAAATTAGCAAACGTGGGAAATTCCCGGGCGTGCCCTATGCCAGGTTTTACTGAAAGGGATATTCGCTTCCCTGGAAATTCGTAGTTCGTGGGCAGTCACAACAGTGGCGCCAGGTGGAGGGCCGGTCTACTCCATTACAGTCAAAGGGGCCCAAAGACTGAATATCAATATGAAGAAATTCAAAAGAATGGAAAGTGACCATATTCGGACTAGGGTATTAGCCTAACGAAATGGGGAACCCATAATGAAACGGAAGCAGTACCACATGCTGACTTCAAAACTCTAGATGTTCCGTCTTTTTGTTGTCGGGGAGGGGGTGGTAAGGGGGCATGGCCATGATGGGGTTTGTGTCGTCCACAAACCTGCTTACCCCGGAGGTCAGATTGAGGATGGACTCGTGTGGGTAGTGGTTTAAAAATGACAACTGGCAATGCCCTTATCTTCGAAAGACAAGCGAGGCATTAAAATACCATCATGATAACATGAAATCACCGTTCCAACCCAATTGGTGTGTAGGGTGCGGTCCCCAAAAGGGGGATTCGCACCTTTGAAAGCTGGGAGGAGAAAATAGCACAATAAGCCAGTATGATGGCAGATAGTGGGCATTAAAACTTTCGCAATTAAGTAATACACCAATTGGGAAGTTAGTGATAAAATCACAGCCATACGCCCAAAAGGGCAGAAGTAGATGGAAACAGTGGTGGTGCGGGGGTGTAATCATGGCCCGTCACGGCCTCCACATCCAGAGAGGCTTGTAGCTGTGGAAGCTCCATGAGACTGGCTGAACTAGTGCTATTGCAATAATATATAGCTAGACTGGATTCGACAATACCAATGACCCGAAGTATAGTTCATAGCTCATTGCATAATGTCGCAACTCCAGTGTTTGCTCTGCATTTGAGGACTGCAGCACTAACGTTGTTGTTGTTGTCATTACTGGCCAATGGCGGTCATCTTGCATGACCCCACTTCATGCTCTTGCATTCTATGTGTGGGATTTTCTCAGAGACCTCCCGATCTCACATTCTGTCAATACTTCCTACCATATGTACCCATTTGATGCTCTTGCATTCCACAGGGGGAGGTTTTCTCAGAGTTCTACCAGATTTCTGCACTTCATGCTCTTGCATCCCGCATATGGGGTTTTCACAGAGTCCTCCCGATCTCCTTTATTTTCTCATGCTATCTCATCCTTCCTAACAGACATCCGCACTTCACGCTCTTGAATTCCATGTGAAGGGTTTTTTCAGAGTCCTCCCTATCTCCTTTATTTTCTAACTCTCTCTCTCTTAATAACATAGGCATCAACCCCGCCAACGAAAATGACTACAGGGTCGTCGCAAAGTTACTGCTGCACGTAGGAGTCTAGGGTCTGAAATAGCACACACATTTAAATCGGCCTGCATGCACTTGTGTAGTAAACCGGTACATAGTGAGTTCCCTCTACTTTACTACAGAGAAAATTACAACCATAGAAAACTGACCGGTTGTTAAAAAAGTACTGCTCGGTGTTCGTACTGCATGAAGGCAGCACAGAGGTGTCAGCAGTGAGGGGTCAGCAATGAAGGGTCAGCACTGCGAAATCGACTGTGATGTTTACGACTAACACCATCAGTCCAACACAAATGCCGGTGGTGCGAGTCATCGTTAGCCTTGGTAACCCTTATAACTAGTCATATATTGAAAAATAAAGCGGTATACCATTGTGCCGATAAAAAAACATACATTGTCGCAGGTTACACTAAAACATATACTAGTTAATGTAAATAAATACCATTAGCTTAGCTCAAGTGTCGGAGGAATAGAGTGTAAAAGAAAACAACCATCCTGTACATGAAATATCAGTCACGTAAGAAAGAATAAAGGTCTGGCATTCATGCAAGTACATCACTAGTATGATGTATTAACAAGTCATAAAGTATAAAAATTCCTTTTGGAGCCACTTTCTATAATAATGATATCAGCCTTGCAATCACTCCAAGAAGTTAAGTAAAAGCTAGAATGCATCCCGTTATGAGAAAGAACGAATGATCACAAGGACCAACCGAAACAATGATATACAATGCATCGAGGGCGATACACATTACACGACTCATAAAGAATGTGTTCCTTTGCTTGCCACAAAACAGCATACATTTTAAACTATTAATCGTGCAAGAGATACGTCACTACTAAGCGCCGATTCAAACCGATATAAAAGAAATAATTATAAAACCAAATAGTTATAAGCATTTATAAACCAGTGTTTATTGCCCTATGATCGAGTACTGTACGTTATATTACGAGAAAAAATGTCAATTGTGAAGTACGGGAATGATAAGGACAACACTGATATACACTGATGCAAACTGACATAAAAATAAAATGAAAATGAAAATAGTTACAACCACTTACCAACCACCACAACCACATATTACACATGCATGTCCGTTTATGAGAGGAATTCAGTTATGCAATACAAGGTAACAATTTATTTCGTTTTAATACATCAAAATGTAAATATTAGCATGTTTCTTTGAAATATCGCTTTGACTTAACTGGTTTTGGTAAATGATAGCGCTTCTGTCTACCCTACTCACTTTTAGGTCTATAAAACCAGTTTGTAATACCATACATCGCTAAGAACTTCTTTCTCTCGTCGAGACGACAAAGTGAAAATTATGGAATTATGTACTGGTGGTCAGAAAATTTTATCAGCTATTATGGCATATAGAAAGATTAAATCACTTGCAGCACTCGACAAAGATACTGAGCATGCATACCTGCCTAAAGAATTCCTTCTCTCAAATGTACGACATCCGTCTACAAACATCTACCTGTATACCTGCAACAGGACGAAGAGATTCTTGTCTGTATCCCATGCCTAGAATGTTTGCAATGTAGTGCTACCATTACACAGACACACTACATCCCTGGAGATGGTGTAAGACACGTCGGGAGAGAGCAGCAGCAGCAAATATAAACAAATCACCTCCAACAATGAAAGATGGACGAGTGTAAAGAAGTTGAAAGGCCGAATTGTCAACTTCGCAGGCGAGACAGCAATCGCCCTGATAAGGAAAAATTTTTCAGTCCAGCAACCATGCTGACGTCTGCTCACACAGCCAGGAGTCATCTACTGACGCAGTTTGAGATTGGCATTGCAAACCAGCATGCGGTGTGAACAGTATGCAAGCAAGCATCGTGTAAAAATGGATGTCATTTCGTCGACGAGCGTGGTGGTGGAAACTAGATCGTTACGACTACAATCATCTACTTCAACGGCGTACTCTGCTACAATATGAGGATGCAATCAATGGTTGAAATCTTAACATCTGTAACACCATCGACATTGTCAACAGGTTTTTAAGGCCCGAAGGCCAGCACACCCTCCATCCTCCCTCACTGAGTCTGTACCCTGATGTGTCAGTCAGTGCACAGCACTTTCTGCTCTTCTGGTCTTGTCTTTGTGCCTGTTCTGTGCCACTGTTCACCCTGTTCTCCAAGGTCTT
The DNA here is from genome assembly GCA_002778355.1 of Clitarchus hookeri. NCBI lineage: Eukaryota > Metazoa > Arthropoda > Insecta > Phasmatodea > Phasmatidae > Clitarchus > Clitarchus hookeri. Next base: position 47,268 of record NQII01005154.1, on the reverse strand, counting down.
CTCCTAATCTCGAGTAAAAACCTGTCCTCCTCATCATTTTGAATAAACTAATTAATGATTCAGTTTAAGAGCTTACCCAAGCTATTCAAGAATGGATAAATGGAATTATTTTTTATTGGGGATTTTCGGTTAGGGGATTTCAGAGAACGTGTTTGGCCATTATACTCCAGCCCCCCCTAACCTAGCAGTGAAGAGGGGTCTATTTCCATACTGATTTCATTTCTGTGAGACCTCCTCTGCGCTGTGTTCTCAGTAGCGCACCACCTTATGCCCTGTGAAGGACTTTGTGTGGTCGAAGTATCTACAGTTTTAGGTCTCTATAGCCTCTCTCTTTTGTAGTTATAAATCGGATTCCTCACCTCTTTATCATGTAACAATTTCACGAGGTTCGTGAGTTCTTCTATGTTCCGTGTAACATTGTTTGTTCAAAGTACCATCCGGTACTTATATTGGGGGAATGGAAAAATCACATGTCCGCTTTCCAACTTGTGTATTATGGTAGCCATTGCTGCCGAATAGAGAGTCATGTCTTTGATATATACCACTCTAAACTTGAGCTCAAACTCTCTATTCATGGCTTCCACAGCCCTCCACCATGATTTTATGTTTAGGCAAATGCACAGAAACAGGCTTTTCAGACATTGTTCCGATGAGCAGTACATCTTTGAGGTTGCAGACCAGTTGTCCGACTTTCAGGCTTACTTTCTTTCACAGATCTTGCCGGAACTTCTGACTTTGGAGCCTGAATAGACTCTTCATGTACCATGACTGCTATGACGATATTACTGTCGTCCCCATTTTTTCGCTTCTGCACCTCAGCTGTTGTTTTATTTCTCGGCTTCTTTTTCTATTCAGTTGCCTCCTGCTGATGACTTGTGCAGTTTTAGTAAATTCTGGGAATCCTTTCTCTGATGTAAATGACCGGTCGCCAGATGAATGGCCTTCTACTGCCTATGTCGTCTTCGTTACGATCGCCACCCATCACTGATACTGGAAGGAGAATCTACACTGTTCAGTTCCCCAGCCTCCAGCATGGTTTTAACTTCTATCCACGTCTCGAATTCTTCGAGCCTTCTTCCCATTCCATGAGCGAAGATTTCGATAACTCGAGAGTTCCACTCCACTTCATTGCCATGTGATGGTCCATAGGTTCAATACCACATTCCAGGTGATGCCTCTGTGCAGTTATCCTCAGGTTCTCTTGCCACATTAATACGATAAATGCCTCACAGAGTCATCCACCCGGCACACCTCGTACAAGGATGAATCCACTAAACTGGTGGAACTTGTGGTTGTAATTTCCATGACTGGTCATCAATTGGGCGATGTAATGGGTACTCTTTATCAATTTATTTTTGTACCTTTCCCTTACACCAGGGAACACTCGTTACAATACTCTTCCATTGCTTGAGTTGTACTATCTGTCTTGCCAATATCAGTTTTTATATATCTCTGTATTCTTTCTTTTACAGGGGAGTTGGTATTCTTCCCCAGAATTCCTCAAACAAGTCGCCTCTTTACTTTACCAGTTTGTCTATCGGAAGAACTCCGACCAGCACTTCAAGAGCATTAGTTGACAAGGTTCTATAAGCTTTAGTTAAAGTTAGAATCCCAGATATTTGTGCATTGTTAAGGTGTCTTTGAACCATTACTTGAGACGACCTGTGATACCAAACGGACACAGAATACATCATTTTGGCCTGGAATACTGCCTTGTAAATCATGAACATGGTACCAAATGCAAACCCCAGTGCACCGGTACAGCTGCTCTCATCGTAAAGAAGAGCACTGCTATTGTACTACATAAATATCTTATGTGGCTCATGAATGTCAGCCCATTGTCCACCACAACTCCCAGATCTTTGTATTCAGATACAAATCCCAGGTTTCTCTCACTGTTGGCTATCTTCTGCTCAGTTCTCCTTTTAACATCATACTCGATTGAGAACCGCATCTTTGAGAACACCCGCCATTGCTGAATACCGCTCATGATGGTTTCTGTATTCTCTTCCAGTTGTTTCGTTGCATTTGATAATACCAATATGAGGCCATCATTGGCATATCCATAGATACAGCAACCATCGGGAAGATCTTGCTACAGAAGACAGTCAAAGACTATGTTCCATAGAATTGGACTCAGCACTAAAACTTGCGGACATCCTTTGGTTAGGGTCTTCTCTTCTTCCATATCTTTGGTGAGATACACACAAATAAGACCCTTGAGATAGTCCTTCAACACTTTGTAGAGATTAGCTGAAAATCTCTTTTCTTTAGCTGCCACAGAATATCTGGCCACCATGTATTGTCAAATGCCCCTGCTATGTCGAGGTAAAATCCCCATGGCATACATGCAGTTTGTTGTTCTGACTTTTGAGACCTTGTGTAGTACAGCTAGCTCTGTGCTCTTGCCTCAGCAGAAATCATACTTCTTGTTACTGATACCACTCATGCTGTTCAGATACTGCATCAGCCACTTGTTAAGTAATTTAAAGTATATTTTACCCAACACAGGCAATATCATCAGTGGTCTGTACGACTTTATGTTCCTGGGATCCTGCCAAGTGCTTTCTTACAGGATACTCAACATGCCATGCTTCCATACCTTCGGGAACTTCCCTTCCCTTAGCAGGTCATTGTATGTCTTCAGCAAGATGGTTCTTATTGCGTACTCTCTCGGCTAGTGTTCCGTGCCATCCATTCTACTTGTTGAGACCTGCATGGTGTCCATGCTGCCGGTTGTCTGCCTGGGTTGCCTTACAGATTCTCACAATATTAGTTGATCATTCGACATCGGCCAGGGTAGGATGTGTTCCGCCGCTAGTGTTGTGAGTGTTGGTTGAATTCTGAATGCGATGTATTCGTTTCAGTCGGTTCGTAAGGATGTTGTTTGCTATACAGGTGTAGTGACTGGGATGATCTGGTATTGTATAGAATCGTTTAACACATGGCATACACCACCCGATGGTTGTTTAATACTTAATTGCGATATTGGGTAAATATTTATAATTAATTTTCATTTACATTTTGTTTTTATATCTGTTTGCATTAGTGTATAGCAGTATTGTGGTAACACAACTGTGCTCCATGGCTTAGCAAATTTTTTTTTTTCGAGTAACATGATGTACAGCACTGGATGCTCGCGCAATAAAGATGGGTTGTAAACGCTTATATCTATTTCCTTTTATAACTGTTTTTTATGTCTGTTTGCATCAAAACATAGCAGCGATGTGTCTCTTGCACGACTAATGGTTTAAAATGTATGTTGTTTTGTGGCAAGCAAAAGAAAACCGTGCTTACAAGTTGCATAATGTGTATCGCAATTGATGCAGTGTAGTAATTTTCGCAGTTGGCCCTTGTGATCATTCGTTCTTTCTAATATCGGCCTGCATTTTAGCTTTTAGTAAACTTCTTGGTGTGATAGCAACATTGATAGCACTTTTATGGACTGTGGCTACATCGGGTATTTTTATAAGACTGCTAAGGGCATACTTGACCCTTGTGGCCTTTTTCGTCTTTGGTGATGATGCCCATCTTATGAATTTAATGGTTGTATTTTAAATGGTTCGGAAATTACATTTAACTATGCCTATACATGCACTTAAGGCATACTTGGCCATGTGGCCCTTTTCGTTGTCAAAGGTGATGCATATGTTATGAATTTGGTAGCTGTGTCCTAAATTGTTCGAAAATGATATCCAGCTATGCTTATAAATGGTCTTATAGTGTACTAGACTCGTACATGGGGAGCGACTTTAGGTTAGTGTGTATGTTCATGCCTCGCTACGTGTTGTGCAGGTGGAATGACAGAACATGAGACTCGTTCCCCCTCTAGAATAGCAGGTAAAAGGAGACCAGAGGGAATATTATATAACCGAGGTGGAATGATAGAGCATGAGACTTGTCCCTGCCAGGTGAAAGGAGACCAGAAGGAATATGAGAAAACCAAAGTAGAATGACAGAGCATGAGACTTGTCCCCACCAGGACACCAGGTGAAAGTAGACCAGATGGAATATGAAAAAAAACCAATTTGGAATGACAGAGCACGAGACTCGTCCCAACCAGGACGTCAGGTGAAAGAAGACAAGATGGGATATGAGAAAACGAAAATGGAATGACAGAGACTGGGACTTGTTCCCGCCAGGATACAGGGGAATGGAGATCAGAAGGAATATGAGAAAACAATTGTGGAATGATAGAGCATGAGATGTGTGGTGCGTGCAGCCACAGATATGGCGGTGGTTACATGCCAAAGTATGTCCTTGAAAAATAAGTTAGACTTCAGAAAAACAGAACCCTTACAAAAGTATAATTAAAAATTCAGTAATTATTCCTGTATTGCATACCAAAATCACCTAAAAAACACTACATTACGTATACAATGAGACAACAAAACTCACCTAACAAGTCGTCTATTTCGTATCCAACTATAACCCGGGGAAGGCCAAAACTAATACAAAATTTCTCCCTGCATATCCAACCAGCATTCAATTACCTGGTTTTTACTAAAAGTTTCTTTATGAAACTAATAATGAGTGAAAAAAAAACCCAATACATGGAAACACTAAAGCCTTCACTGGCTTACAGCGAGGGTCTATAATTAATGCATTTTGTGTATCAATGCCTCTGAATCGCGAGTGTTGTGCAAGGATATTTTGTTTTGTTCGTTTTGATGAATGTTGTAGTCGCGATTTAAATATGTCGATGAATACAACAGGAAACCACGACACAAGCTTAAAATTAATAAACCATGTCTCTGCACTCGCGAATGTTGTGTAAGCCTCTTCCCAGACCTTCACAGGCTTAGTAAATTGCATTTAACGTCAATAAATTAATGTACCACACCTCTGCAGTCACAAGTGTTGTTTAAGGCTCTTTCGCTTTGTTCATTCTATAGAAAGTTGTGCAATGCTTTGTGAAAATTGTCTCTGTATTACAATCGCAAGTTCGCAAGTTTGAACTCGGCCTTCCTGTGTTTTACAGATTAAAACCACTACTCATTTAAACTTTAAACTGACACAAACCAACTACTCATTTTCATTTTAAACAACCACACCCAGCAAATAACAAGTCATTTTAATTTTAATGCTTTGTTTGTTCTAATGATAGTTCTCGAAACTAAACTGATTGTGAGATTCCTTGTCAAATTCAAAAAAGTTGAATATATATCTGCAAGGGGGTAACTATTCGGATATCCCTTGTGCTACCAAATTATTGTGCACCTAAATAAACAGCAATTCCCACTTTAAACTGACATTACACCCAGCATGTAATTAGCACTTTAATTATTTTTACCGATAAAATCAACTACTCATTTTCAATTTAAACAGACACCACAAACTGTGAGTAATTCACATTTTAATTTTAAATAAGGTACCTAACTTTAAACAGACACAAATAAACAATCACCCAACTTTAAACTAATGTAAATAACAAGTCAATTTAATTTTAACACTTGGTTTGTTCTAATGATAGTTCTCGAAACTAAACCAATTGTGAGATTCCTTGTCAAGTGCAAAAAAGTTGAATTTCTATAGGGAAGGGGGTACCAATTCAGACCTCCCTTCTGCTACCAAATTATTGTGCACCTAAAAAAACAGCAATTCGCACTTTATTCTTTGGCTTATTAGTATGCATGACCATGCCTCCGCAATAGAGGCTGGCGAGTGTTGCATTTTTTTTTTTAAACTCCAAGGCCTCCACAAGCTTATTACTAACACATGTATATGCCTCTGCACTCGAGATAAAAGTAGACAGGTGATGCCAACAGGAAACAATTTATATTCACCACAAACAGCCATACAATTATACTTAGACTTTAAACAGACACCACAAACAGCAAGTCAATTTTTCTTTAACATGGTAAAACCAACAACTCATTTTCATTTTAAATAAACACCTCACAGAGCAAGCCAATCACACATTAATTTTAAACTACTTATTCACACTTTAAACTAAACCAATTGTGAAATTCCTTGTCAAGTACAACAAGTTGAATATATATGGGCAGGGGGAGGGGTCTGAATCGGACCTCCCTTGTGCTACCGAATTCAGTCTGAAATTATCGTCGTGCCCAGCACAATCCAGTCACGAATGCATTTGATTAAGGTCGTGGCGTTCCTCTTTTCCACTGGCACCAGGAAAAAATTAGTAGGGTCACATCTCTCTACACCACCGAAAACCCACTGGCCGTGAACTTTTCGTCCCTTGCGGTTTTTGCGCTTACCCAACTTTGCTTCATCCATCTCGACTATTTTGCCAGGCCTGCTCATTCGTTTCCTGTAAGTTAACACCCAGTCTATGCACACTTGGTGGCAGAAATTCTACCAGGCGACGACTGTCTTGTCTGAGCACTGAAGTTCGTTTACTATAGTCTGGTGTCGGGGATACTTGATCAGGCACCACAATAAACACAACTCGATGATCTTGCCTGGTGACAAATTTGATTCTCCCACGAAACTGCCCTGTCTCGCCTACACTTTGAAATTACATTTCGTGCCATTTTCCTTGCGCTGTCGACACCACTAAAACAAACCTCGATTATCCACGAGCTTTGCTTCACCTTTTCTACATTGTCCGCACTGTATTGACGGTTTAAGGATGTCATGCTCGATGAGGGATGTGTTTACGTCCATTGAGAAATAAATCAATTTCCGAGCGTTCAACATTGTGATTTTACACTCCGCATACACCATTGTATGCTTTCCAAATGGTAAACTTTTAGTTTTTTAAGTAAAACCACACTTGGATACGCTAAACGGATTAATTGACTTGAACATGGATATGTTAAACGGAATTCGGCCGGATATGCAACAGTTCACTGACATATAAAGGAAATAATTTGAATGGATACTCGATACTGCACTCACGGATTTACTATGGGTTTACCATATGGGTACACAATACAGAACAATCACCAAAAATTCACCATAACACATAAAACACGAAAACCATTGCAAAAATATTTTATTGATGGGATGAGGTTGAGGTTAAGAGATGAACACAATACTTAAGTAAAAGATAGAGTTTTTTGATGCTGAACATATTTTAATGTAATTATTATGTTCTTGCATCACACTGTCTTTACTTATTATAATTATGTCCTCCTTACGAAAAATGTACATCAGAAACCAACAAATATCACCAGAAATTTCAGTGGTTTCTGTTGAGTGAAATTATCATTTAATATATTCCTGGTGGTTTCTATTGTTTTCCATTCGCAACCCAATAGCTTTTATTGGATTTCAGTGGATTCTATTAAATACAAAATTTAGTGGGCAGAGAACATTTTAGTGGTTTCTGTTTGTTCCTATAGCCAGAAATTACTGGAACAATTGGCAATGATTGTTTTCTGTGGGGGTATAAATAATTTTAGTGGATTAGGTTGGTTTCTGTTGTAAATTAGTCTGCTGGTTTGTATTGTAGTCTAATGGTTTCCATTGACTTCTCTCTGTTGGTTTCTATTTTTGTTTTGTTTTTTTTTTGGCTGCGCTGTAGCAGTCTATTGATTTCTGCGAGATTCAAGAGGTTTCAATTGGTTTCTGTTGCATTCAATTGGTTTCTGTTGGTCTGTAATCTGTTGGTTTTTGTCATTTTCTAGTGACTCCTACTTGTTTCTGTTCTGCTATAGCTGCTTGGGTTTATTTTGTATTATAGTGGTTTCCATTGGTTTCTGTTGTGTTTTGTTGGTTCCTATTGTGCTGTAGTGACTTGGTTTATCTTCTGTTCTAGTGGTTTTCATTGGTTAATGTTTTGTTTTCTTGTTTCTATTGTGCTGTTGCCAAGTAGTTTCTGTTGTATTCTAGAAGTATATCGTTTTATGTTGTGTTTTATTGGTTTCTATTGTGTTATGTCGGTTTCCATTGTGATAAACCCAAGTGGTTTCTGTTGTATTCTGGTGGTTTCCAAGGGGTTCTGTTGTGTTATGTTGGTTTCTGTAGTGTTTTGTCAATTTATGTTGGGTCTGTTGATTTATGTTGTGTTATGTTGGTTTATATTGGTTTATATTGTGTTCTGTTGGATTATATTGGTTTATGTTGTGTTCTGTTGGTGTCTGTGGTGTTATGTTGGTTTCTGTTGGTTTCTGTTATTTCTGTAGTGTTCTGTTGGGATCTGTAGTGAAACCAACAGATGTGTGGTAAACAAATAAACAATAATTGGTTTGTTTCTATCAAATTTCATTCTATTGAAATCGGTTGCAGTCTCAATGGTTTCCAAGGTTTTCTGTTGTGTTCTGTTGGATTTTAATGTACTTATCCTGTTGGTTTGTGAAGTAGTTGTACTGTATCCATTAGTTTATTTTGTGTTATGTTTGATAATGTCGTGTATAATGTTCCATATATAATCAGGAAATCCCTAGAAATACAGCAAAAAATCTCAAAATTCAACAGAAGCCAAGGCAAAACATAAATTTTATCAGAAACCAACTGTTTGAAATACTATGAAAACTAACAGAATACAACAGAAAACCATGGAATCATCAGGAAATGCAAAAGAATCCAACAAAACTTAGATTTATCCAATGAAGATCATAGAAAAGTTAGCAAAAATGACCATATTGAGCACAATAGAAACCAACAAAACACAACAGAAAGCAATCTAAATGATAATTTTAAAATATTTGCTTACAAAATATAGCATTACACAAACCAATGGAAACCACTGTAATACAACCGAAACCAACTGCCAAAAGCACAATAGAAACCAACACAACACAAAAAATCCAATCAAACAATCAGAATATAAAATAATGGAAAAACAGGCACAACAGGAACCAATCGAATCCATTAGAATACAACAGAAGTCACAGACACCAATGGTACACAAGAGAAACCAATGGGATCCATTAGAATATAACATAAAACATTATGCTGTAGCACTAAATAACCCAATGGAAACTATTACTATACAATAGAAACAAATGGAACACAGCACAATACAAACCAAGAAAAAAAAGCAGAATTCTGTTTATACAATCTCAATACAATATAACATAAAATAACATAGCACAACAGAATTTAACTACATACAATACAAACCAATTTACTACAGCACATTATAAACCACAAAACCAACAGAAACCAATATCGAACATTAGAATACAAGAGAAACCAACTGACTGCAGCACAATACAAACCAACAAGACACAACAGGAAGCAATTGAAACCGCTAGAATAAAACAGGTACCAACTGGCCACAACATATTAAAAACCAATAAAACACAAACAGAAACTAATGTAAAACACTAGAATACTACAGAACCAAGCTAGTTTTAACACAATAGAAAGTAACCAAACACAAAATATACCAATGCGAAATACTAACATACAACAGAAACCAATTCGCTAAAGCACAATAGAAATAAAAAAACATACCAGAAAAAAGAAAAGAAGAGAGGTCAAATGGCTACAACACAATAGAAACTAACAAACCACAACTAAAACCAATTTAAAACACTAGAATACAACAGTATACAACTGAATCAAACACAATAGAAACCAGAAAAACAAAAGAAACTAACAGAAACTATTAAATGTAACAACACCCAACAGACTATAGTGTAATAGAAACCATAACAACACAATAAAAACTAATAGAAACCATTAGGTTACAATAAAAACAACATGCAGCAACTCAACAGCGTCCAATGGAAAGAGGTCAAATCCCGCATTAAATACAACAGAAGGTACAATAGAAAACAACAGATTGGACATAGAAACCAACAAATCATTTATGTTATGTTTTCTGTTGGTTTCTGTTGTAAATTTGTGGTAGGGCTGCCTTGCATGTTACGATTCAAATCCTCCATATTGCATTCCATTCCCCGCCGGGGTGGCAGGTGGTTACACTAATCTAATCCCATACGCACTGAACTGCACTAATGTGCACTTTCGCGTTCAGTGCTCGCCCCTACCATACACGTTGTTACGGCGGAGTCGGGAGCGCGGCGTAGCAGACGGTCTTAAAGGGGCGGGACGTCGTCCTGTGTAATAATAAACCAATAGTAAAACCTCGTAAAAGTTTTCTAAGTAATAAAGCTTTGAATGTGACTCCGCTGGACATACAGAGTAACACAATAATAAGGGGTGGTGTGACAGTACTTAACCCCCTTCACCTTCGTCCAGCAGTGGACAACGCCGACATTATGTTACTGAGCTGACGCAGTATACCTGTTTAGTTTCGGTCGCCCTTCAAAATTACGTCCCGGCTTAGCTATGGTGTCGCGTTGCCGTGTCTCTCTTGTTTTAACGTGTCGTATCTGTCCTTGTTAGCCACCCAAGAATTTATATGTATCCATTTTTTGCTGTCTCCATGGCTATTTTGTTGGGGCGTGAAATTGTTAATATGTTGTTTGTTTTTTTTATAATTTTTAACGGTCGAAGCCACACTGGGTCTTATGCGACTGCCTTTAGCCACAACTATTTTGCGAACTTTTTAATGTATTGTATAAAATGTTGATATTACTGGGCAAGTAAATTGGTCCTCTCCTTTTTACGAGTATTTAGAGACAAATGGGTGCTGTGTTCTAGTAAATAGAAATTGTAACGTTTTTAATCAGTTGTTAAATAAATTAAATATTGGATTTTTTTTTATGTTTGTTGTTCTAGAGCTAAGATAATATTTAAATGTTGTATTTTCTCATTTTATGGTGCTCCATGGCAAATACTAACTTTCAAAAAACGGTAATCACTAAAAAAAAAATTATGAACTTTGATAATTATTGTTGTGATATATATTTTATTAGTTTTCTAAAGGTTATTTTTCCAATTAAAATTGTATTTATATATAATAATCTGTATTGAAACATGTTCTCTACTGTATATTACTTGCGAAATGTTACAAGACGTTTCACAATTTATTATAAACGGTATCGGCAATTATGAGGAATGCATACGCAAAAGGTGTTGTGTCTATATATAGTCTATTCAGGTTTCTTCACACTTTTTTAATCAAATCACACAATGTATGACCTTTATAGTTGTTTACTAAATACGTCGGAAATTACAAGCGTTTTATACGTGTTAACATCAAAGTACCGCATTCCTTGTTAAATTGAACCTTTACTTACATTTTATCTATAAATTAAAATAGTTCATTTATAATTAATATGAATAAAAGCTGGGAGAGAATAGGTGTGCTAGTAATGCCCATTAAGGAATAGTTCTCATGGAAAATATTATTATAATTACACTAAGTGCGCACAAATGCGGTGCGTTGTGCGTTTGGTATAATTTGCTAAACTTAGTTAAACATAGTTATAACGAGGCGGAGGAATATCATGAAAGTAGAATTTAAGGAGGGCTTAAGGAAAGTTCGAAGTAACCATGAATGGAATATACGCGCGTTTTTGACGTTGGATACTGTATAGCGACGGGTCATTGCGGGTGAAACGAGAATTAACGTTGGAGTTACGATCGTGAGCAGAGAGAGTAGGTAAATTGTTCGTCGTGAATTAAGGGCTTTCTATTAGACGTTTCGTTCTGGTGAAGTGAGTACGTCTGGTTACGTTACAATTCGTCTGCCCCCAGTCAGATACTGAGGTTTGTAAGAGATTGTTCTCCATGAGAGTGGCCGCCTGTAGAGGATAAGTCATCGACTTGAGAATACGAGGTAGGCAATATATTAGAGTGGGAAACAGCTGATCGACATCGGGGACCATTCGACGGAGCAAGTAGCCATCAACGAGGGAAGTTTTCTGCAGCCGTCATGCTGGATATGCGTTATTGTAACGCAACATGTAAGGTGCTATGTTGGCTATTGTTGTTTTGAGTGTCAGTAATGGTGGTGCGATGGCGTTATTTTTTGTAAGAGGCCAGCTTTGGTTGTAATCTTCCGCCACTCAAGTCGTTTTTTGGAATAATTGTTTACAGTGCGTTTATTAATTTATTAATATTCGTGGAACGACGTTTCTGTTTATCGAGGATGCACATGCACGGATGCACAAGCTGCAGTGATCCATGCAACAAGTATTATGCTCCTATGGCAGTGTTAATGAAGAGTTATGTGTTTGGGGACTAATCAGCTTTTCTTCCTTTCACAGAGAGTTATTTTTGCCCCTTTATGCAGCCTGATGACAACAAATGGAAATCAGGAATATCATTCTTGTTTTGAAAACACTACCAGAGCCACAGATAGTGTGTGATCCGCCTTCCTGAAAACGAAACAACTTATTGAAGATAAATGCTTCACTGTCGTGATGTAAAATATATAATATACAGTGTAGTTAATTTATTCCATATAAAGTAAAATCAAGTTGATTGTAACAGATGCAACCCTGTTTGGTTTTTCGAATCATTAAATTTAATATTTGAAATAATTGTATTTGTAAAATCTTAATTTTTTTCTTGGTCGTTCAAGTGTCACTTTTTTCGCCCATAAAGAAATACATTTTATAGAAATTGTAGTTGAATTTTGAGTGATTACTGTACATATTAACCTATTTGTTTTATTATTTAAAAAGGAATTAAAATAAAACCGGAAGGGATTTAGTATTACCACACAGCCACCAGTGTGTGTGTGTTCTGTTTCTCAGAAATGTCATCCGGTCTCTTTAATATGTATTGTGGCAAGTACGACTTGCCTTGTTTACTTTATATTTATTTATTTTTGTCCATGTCCCTCCCATTGCCCAGCATTTTCTCTATGGTCGCTTCCAATTTCGTAATGTCTCTTTATTGAGTCCGTTTGGCTTTTGTTTGCTGTTGTTTCGGGCAACAGTTTTATCTGTGCTGTTTAGTGGCCGTCTTTGTGATACGCCTTTGCCAGGGACTTGCTACAACGTTTCTGAATAATTATCTTATTACAGCCATGCGAGTGGATATGGGTAACAATGCGAGACTATTGCCTGCGGGCATATGTTCTGGCTGTTAATAGTGTAGTCCCAATTTACCAATTCTCCTGTAAAATTACACTGGTTATGCCATATTCAATACGTAATTTTCCATGTATTTTCACGTTCAAACAAAGGGCGTGTAGAAATGGCTGACTGGGCATGTGAGAGCACGCTGAAGTTACGAGTTGTGCTGGTCGCAGGTTTGCCGTCACCAATCTCTCACATACCTCCGGAAGACCGTGCTGTCACGAGACCAGGAACCGAAGAAGGTATACTCGGCCGCCATTTTTGGTCAAGCGAGCGGGAGGCAGGCAGCGCGAGAAGCCGATCTGGGTTTCGCTTCAGTGCGTGTATATTGGCGTATCTTTGCAATTTCACCAAGTTCTGTTTAAAAAAAAAAGTGAACCAGATGACTACTACAAATTAAATAAGGTTATCTCAGTTCTTGTCTGGTAGAAATAATTGCGTTTTAAAATCAAATCATCCTGCTTGTTTAATCATTGAGAATGGAAGTATGCTATAAAATTCTCCGTTTTTACCGACTCATCACATGAAACCGTGAATGATATTTACAAACGACAGTGTTTCAGACAATATAACACAGTGTTATTTACGGATTGTACTGATAAAAAGGCATTACCCCTAAAATTACTCGAAATAAATGTTTAAAAGGGAAATTTTACTCATTGAAAGATCCAGTCACCTGTGGCACCAAAGTGAAGCATTGCATAATACGACTGTTAACGGAATAAATTTCTTGTCCGCTCTTGCAACTGAGTTGGAGGTGTCTCTGAATGGCGCTTTAAAGAATGGCGGTTCAATAGCATCTCAGTGTAATTTTTTTAACTTTATTAGTTAAATGCATTTTAAACGAACTTACAGTTGACACTTCTAATGCATTAAATTTAAGATACCTTTTTTTTTAATAATGTGTTTTGTTTACTATAATACTGTAAACAATAGAACTGTTCATAATACTATGTCAATATTAAAAGTAAATTTTATAACTGTTGAGGCGAAGGTGTTCCATACATTTTGATACAAACATTGTAAGTGGTGCCTGGGAATTTTACCATGACATCGGTTTCTTATAATTTACAAATGATGTATCGTACTTAACCGGATGTAAAAAAGGAGAACGCGTCCAACAGCATTCTTAACGAAACAACACTGAAATATTTTTGACAAAATTCCAGTATTTCTGTCAAAATATCTGAAATTTTTGGTACTGGTCATAGGTACAATAATGAAGATTGTTAAAAAAGTTAGTTCTACAGTTTAAAATTACACGAGCTACATCTGACTTGGTAAATACTACATTAATAAAATAAACCGTATCAAAATATAATGCACATAAGTTTATTTACAAACTGCCTCCGTACCTAAGGTAAATAATGTATTTATAATTAATATTTCTTCCTTGAAGATATTAAATTGCCATACATTTTACAATTTCCCCTTACGTGTCTATTTTTTTCTATAGCATTACCTAAAAGCATTCCAGAAAAAAAACATTGCCTTAAAATTGTTACTTACATTTTCCCCTTAATTTTTTGCTGGTAGAAATACATACATTTGACATAATATTTTGTTTAAATTTTTTCTCGAACGTAAATAGCATAAAAGTCTAACAATAATTTACACATGTATTATATTATTACCTTAAAACTTAGGCAGTACGCAATGTTTCCCCAGAACTTCTTTCACGGAATTTGCAGAGTATGGTATACCATTAACATTTTGTTCTTTGTAATTGCATTTAATTCTTATCCATCACATGGAACTGTGAGATGTTTCCCAAAAAATTTATTTTACATCCAAGCATTGCTACCTACAACATTTACAATGTACTCTTTTTTGGAGTGCTGTCTATTTATATGTTTTACATCACATTACCTAGTTACAATTTACCTACACACTGGCTTGTTACCGTCTTATTGTTGCATGAAAGATACCAGAAAATTTTTATGCCCTGATGCTAAATATAAAATTTACACTTTTCTTCGTTTTGCAGATGCAGTGTCATACATTTCATATCTTTTCTTTTTATTTTTTTTAATCTGCCACAGCATAAGACCTGACTATAAAAAATGTTAAATGATTCTCTGTTTTAAATTACAACAGTTTGGGACAGACTTCATCTACAATTTTTTTTTTTTTAAGAAAATTCGTATCGTGTTGCCTTAGTAATTCTTTGTACTGTGTAGAACACTTCGCATTTACAAATTAGTTCCATCAATTCACAGTTGCATTTTTGTAGGCCACCCAAGATTAAATGGTCTACATATGTTTCAGACCGCGTGTCAAAATGGTCCTCATTAAAAAACTTTTTGCAAACATCACTAACATAATTTTCTTTTCAAAAATGCATGTGTTGCACAACGTTCTATGTCAAATAAAATGTTTCTGTCATATGAAGTAAATCTTCCAAATAAGAGCCTTGTAAACTGCAACCGGTTTGTAAGCCGCCAGGTATAGGATCTTTAGTTGCAGGTGAGCAGGTAGCGGAAGTACATGTATTGTACCATGACTGTACATTGAATGAGTATTGTTTGCCTATGTTGGAAATGGTGTGGCAGCATCATTGGTAGAAGACTTGGTCGGCACAGGAACTGGAGTACAGTCTGGTTACAGTCTCAAGAATATCTTTAAAAAAATACCAAATTATATTTGTAAGTGCCTCAATATTCTGTTCATGGTGTTGTAAGAAGGTAATGGATAGTTAGTGTTTTTCAAGTAATTGTATCAATTAATACCAAAGCTGAATCTAAGTTTCAGCCCCAAAAATAATGACTCAATGCTCCATGTTGAAGGTGTGTGTTCTAAGGCAGATATTTGTTCGTTTTTTAGGAATTTCTTCATTAAAACATTTTTATCAAGTTCTTCTTTTAACGAACGTATTTCTTCCTAAAACTTAGCAATGCGTGAATAATAAAATGCAGTTGCTTCACTTGTTGAGCAAGACTCTTCAACTCTGAGTAGAGCCGGAACTTCTGTATCTTCAGAAATCGTATCTCCAGGCTTTGATACCTGTGGAAAACCAACTGTCCCTGTAGGCCTATATGCCGCACGGCAACTAACCTCTTTAATTGTAAAATAAAACTAACATGCACGCGTAACTGGATTACATTTTTTGCATGCACAACTTAACTGGATTCTAACTCATAGCACTGTATACAATCAACCGTATATGACCTGTCTCTGTAACGAAGGTGGTTTGCATATGATAATATAGTTACGGACCATAGTTTATCGTGTCAAAAGTTGACATATTGTGGCATCATATGCGTTGTAACTGTGTATGTGATTTGTACTCAATCTGTAATGGGTTGTCGTCTGTGTTCTGTGTGTCATTTCACTGGGCATATGAAACGTCTGGTACTAACTAACTAGACGTTTGTGATTGGGCCGCACTTATACTGCAGTTTAGCCACGTCAATTATGCATCGTCAATTCTAGGCAAAACTGCAATGGTGCAAAGAAAGGCAATGGTAGTACAAAGGATTTTAGTGATTTCTAACTGTCTCTAATTATAATAAACCAGTACATACAATTTTACAGTGAGTACTGTACGTATGTTCAGGGGGCGTTTTTTAGGTTTAGGCGGTTTGGACAACTAGGGCGGCAGATTTTAGGGGCTGCAATTTCTCAAATGTCCAAAGAGAATTTGCAATAAAACAAATAAAAGCATTTCGTAAAATTTGTTTAATATGCTTTTATATATATTTTTATAAATATTTCTATAACTTGCTGTGTATTGTCACGCACACAAAATCCCCCTCCGTTACCAAAGATAATATTATTAAAATATATGTCAAATTGTTCAACTATACATATTCCCTTAAAACGAATTGCCTCGGTAAAAACATAAGTTTAATAGCTCGTCCAGTTTTCGGTGGTCTGGAAAGAAAATTTTAATTTGTCTAATAAAGTACATGGTTATTTCATGCATACACCGGGTGACTGGTATGACATTAACTATTGATATTAATGGTTGTTTAAGTTATATAAAAACTTTCTTAGGCGGTGAGTATAATGTAACTACAATGCTCGGTGAATGGGTGGTTTTATTTCCAGCAACCGTGTCCCCATGTATCTCCCAACCCAAATTGCCACAAATGAAGAACGAAAATTGCTTTATCTTGAATACAGAGAGACAAAAGAATGCAATAAAAGTTAACCCTTCTTGTTTTACTTTGTACTTCGACTTCCTATCAGATAACAGTTTTGCAGGAGGAGTAGGTACATTAAAAATTGTGGGAATTGCATTTGGTTCAAGTTTTCTTCACCCACTGCCTTGCGCTTTTCCCACTGTTTTTCTACGAAGTGTACCTAAAACACCGAATGCCTTGTCACATTGCTATTCATGTTCATATGCAGAAATTAAAATCAGTAAATTAAATTTTGAACTACCGAAGATGTAATAAAATTTCTAGCTACTATTGTGTGGACAATTTCGCTAAATGTAACGTTACATTAAACGACCTCTCCCAATGCATTAATCCACCTATATATGTACTGGTATCGTAGTATTAACTGATATTATTTTATATATTGCAAATAACATATAATATTTAAACTGAAGTTGTGAGTAGTATATATATATTCCTTCTGGGACACCTCCCCAATAAGGTTCATTTTAACCATAACTCTTAGATGTATTTTATGGTTAAAATGAACCATATAGTAAAATCAACTAAACTTTTCTTCTAATGGTCAAACCTATCCATAACTCTCAGTTGTATTTTATGGTCAAAACTAACCATAACGAAAAATCAAAATTATATATATTCCTTCTGGGACACCTCCCCAATAAGGTTCAAGTCAACCATAACTCTTAGATGTATTTTATGGTTAAAATGAACCATATAGTAAAATCAACTAAACTTTTCTTCTAATGGTCAAACTCCAGCATAACATTTCATTAACTGCCTTTCCATCTAATGGTCAAACTCCAGCACAACATTTCATTAACTGCCTTTCCATCNGCGCTATCTGTGACGCAATATGTGAACCAGGATGTAGTCGAGGTCAGTGTATACACGCTCTGGGCGTGATTCATTCTGCGGGACTCGCAATGTAAGTTGTATGAAGAACCTTGTCTAGCGTCTTGCCAGATAGCTCAGTGGTTAGACGTCCGACTCTTAACGCAAGGTTCGTGGGTTCAAATCCCGGGCTGAGCGGATAAATTTTCAGTGTGGGTGTGAAGGCGCCCGCATCCACACTGTATGTTTATCAACCGAGTCGTTCCAAATTTGAGCTAATAAAATAAATGCTCGTACTCCTAGCAAATCTAGGAGTAGCAGATGCAACTATATGTTACCCCTTAAAATCCCAGCAAAAATACTCTCTACAGTAGTCAGTATTGTATCAGATGTATAGCTGGGTAATCTCAGATGGTGTAAGGCGCCACACCATCTGAGAGGGGGTAGTTGAACTTAGAAAAAAAAACTCCTCCACCTCACCACTAAGAAAAAAAAATAAAAAAAAGGCCGGCCGAGTGGTGAGGTGTGGTAGTTCTCCGAAAAACGGAGTTTTATTGGCGTCAAAATTAGGCCGTAATAATAATAAAAAAAAGGTCCCTGGCGAGTCATTAACTTGATCGTTCACCTACTTTAATATGTCGAATTTGGAGGTGCACCTCCAAACTTTTAATTAGACTATGTTGCACGAAGTCAGAGCAGTAATTGAGTTTTAATGGTTTAACAATCATTAAAACTTTTTAGAGATATGAATACAAATGTTAACAGTTAAAAGGAGGTTGGAAATTTAAGGTTGTTTTCAACCTATTAGCATTTAAAAGCGGATTGAAAATGTATGTTTACTTTTAACTTATTGGAATTTAAAATCGGGTTGTTAGCATTTAAAAGGGGGTTGAAAATGTATGGTTACTTTCAACCTATTGGAATTTAAAAGGGGGTTGTTAGCATTTAAAAGGTGGTTGAAAATTTAAGGTTACTTTCAACCTATTAGCATTAAAAGGGGGTTGTTAGCATTTAAAAACGGGTTGAAAACGTTTTTTAACCCATTAGTTTTTTAAAAGTGGGTTGAAAACGTATGGTTAAAATCTATGGTGTGCCAGGACCCGGGCTNACCCATTAGTTTTTTAAAAGTGGGTTGAAAACGTATGGTTAAAATCTATGGTGTGCCAGGACCCGGGCTAGCATCGACATTTGAAACCCAGGTTGGGCTTGAGCCACAAAGAAATAAATTAGATTAAGTGACATTTTGATTTTTCGTTATGGTTAGTTTTGACCATAAAATACAACTGAGAGTTATGGATAGGTTTGACCATTAGATGGAAAGGCAGTTAATGAAATGTTGTGCTGGAGTTTGACCATTAGATGGAAAGGCAGTTAATAAAATGTTATGGATAGGTTTGACCATTAGAAGAAAAGTTTAGTTGATTTTACTATATGGTTCATTTTAACCATAAAATACATCTAAGAGTTATGGTTGACTTGAACCTTATTGGGGAGGTGTCCCAGAAGGAATATATATACTTTTGATTTTTCGTTATGGTTAGTTTTGACCATAAAATACAACTGAGAGTTATGGATAGGTTTAACTATTAGAAGAAAAGTTTAGTTGATTTTACTATATGGTTCATTTTAACCATAAAATACATCTAAGAGTTATGGTTGACTTGAACCTTATTGGGGAGGTGTCCCAGAAGGAATATATATACTTTTGATTTTTCGTTATGGTTAGTTTTGACCATAAAATACAACTGAGAGTTATGGATAGGTTTGACCATTAGAAGAAAAGTTTAGTTGATTTTACTATATGGTTCATTTTAACCATAAAATACATCTAAGAGTTATGGCTAAAATGAACCTTATTGGGGAGGTGTCCCAGAAGGAATATATATATACTACTGTTGTGTGTTGGAAATAATATATNCTAAAATGAACCTTATTGGGGAGGTGTCCCAGAAGGAATATATATATACTACTGTTGTGTGTTGGAAATAATATATTTTTTCTTTGTTATAGTTGTATTGCCAGACTAACAATTTTCTAAATTAAAATACAAGTTAAAAAAAACCTGTCAAGATTTGAACCGTCATCCGTTTTCTACGAAGCGTAGCGCATAACCTACTGAGTCACTAGTCACACACAAATATACAGTATACTCAATATATACAAGGTATTGCTTTACGGCCTATTCCTTAGCAAGGGAGATAAAACATTGAAATTTGCTTATGAATACATGAAACAGCTAAGTATAATGTAACAATTTTTTTTTTAAATTCCAACTGAAAACTTACCTCGCGCAGTTTTGAATTTATCATTGGCTTCCATTTGTCACGTCTACAGTACTGCAACCAAACTGCTTTACGTATTTCATCAGGCGGAAATTTAAAAACAAAGGAAACCCCTCAGCTGTGCTGTTTACACAAAGTGGTGCAGAAAAACCAACCCTTATAATCTTAAAAAATACATATTAGGGAAGCCATGCTTCTAAACCAGGCGTCTTACTAAATAAAAAAAAGACGTAGTAAGGAGAATCTGTAACTTGATCGGCTTCTCGCACTGGCTGTCTCCGGTCCGTTTGACCAAAAAATGGCGTAAGAGTATACTCACTCTTTACAGTGCCTTTGGTCTAATCACTGAGTCGGCGGCGGGCTGCCATGTTTATGTTTGAGCTGGGTTCCCGGCCCATGTTTAAAGCTGTGAACCACTTTTGATATCATAATAATTTTACGTGTTCGTGTATCGGGAGTGAAGCTCGCCACCAGTCTCACGACTGGCGTGCTTTAGTGTCGTAACTGTAGAACATGTTGTGATCTTGCCTGCAAATGGCTAGTCATATTCGCGTGTAGTATGTCAACGAGTCCGTACAACCCTAGTCGCTAACTCGTCAACCCCGCATTAGTCAGGAGGATCTTGTGGGCTCTCTGCAAGCTTATGGACCGAACTCGCACTTATTCTCCGGTCATTTCATCGTCTGACTTTTGCGAATAGAAGTAGCAAGTAATCAATACACTTTACTGGCTCCCTAAGTACGGGGACTGCGTCCAGACTTGGTAAAAGCTAGGGTTAACAAGTATAGTAGGCATACCTACATCAGCCTCTCGAAGGGAATAATTTGTAAGTCGTATCCTAATAATTAAAAACTGTCATACAGCCTTGGATCAATATGTTTTTTTGTAAATTTTTAATAAGTTTTAAATTTTCAAAATTTTATATTTTGCTTTTTAATACTTGTAATTTTATTTTGTTTATTTTATTAAATAAAATCGAAGTAATTTTATTTTATTAATTTTGTACTTAAAATTAGTGCTGACCGAACATGTGTGCACCTCTGCCCGGATTCCTGACGACAGAGTAGGGCGAGAACTGTCTGCCAGTGCACTCACATGAGTTTCCCTGGCAGGGCGTAAGTACGGGATGCGTAGGACTATGCCGAGTGTGTTTATAACAGCCACGTGTTCGTGCGAGACTCGATAAGCTCCACTCGGCTACATGGTTTTATGTATACTGAGCTCAGAGCTCGACTTTGTGCACCATTTGCCACACGAAGCTCAATCCCATCGTTTCATATGTAAGTGCGATGTGATTTTTTATTTTCGAAATATATTTTCTTCGACCTCATAACGATATGCGTTTATCACAACTTCTTCGTGCGCTGTATTCGCGATGACAGGAACGTATCATGCAGCTGCCGCATGCCACAATTCCGTTTTCTTTTATCGTGTTCACAGGAAATACGTTCACTGGCGACGATGATTCGTGGGATTTGCTGGTTTCGTAGATTCACGACTCAAAACCCAGGACAGGCTCGATGATATCTAGTTTCGTGAATTGGTTCTGCATCTGATTGCAAAACATTACTCTCTCCGGGGTGTTTGTGTAACCAGCTGGTAACGATTTCTTGATTGAATTGGTGATGTCCTTTGATCCGTATGCCCATGTAGGACTACTGGATTACTTTACCACTCCAGCTACCAAATACATAAATGTTGAATTCATGTTTTCTTCAATGTTCGATATAGAGTTGCACGTTTTAAAATATGTCAGTTTGATGATACAATCGCCATTCAGTTTCAGGGGTAGGTAAAAAGTCGCCCTTAGCTTGGATATCTCACCACTCAAAATATCCGATGGTAATATACTGATAAACGAGTATAGTTGTACTGTCTTTCATGTGTTGGCAACAAACTAGGATTCATGATCGTTCGTGTTGGCAAGTGCCACGTGTTCAGAAACGGCTTCCGCTCAAAGTTATACCTCAGTATTGTTACTTTCTAGATACCGTTGCATTTCATTTGGAATAAGCAAATTCCTGAAACTGTCATTGTATCTAGCACGTTTGCCATGTTTAATATTTGCTACCCAGCGTATAATGAGCCTAATGGATGTGTAGAGATATATTTTGACAAACTAATAACATTTGAGTTTAGGGTGAATATCAATACCCATATAAACACTGCGAAACTTCAGTGCGTATACACATTGATGACGTTGTTAGTACTTAAGAAGTCGTTTGGATAGCTATTTCAATACAACTTCTTCCTGTCACGATGTTCTATCTTTTGCGCACCTCCAACACGTCAGTATGATCGGTGTATGTACGGTACTTTGCCTTTTTCTTGCCCATCATAATTGCTTCCAGTTTGTGATTGCAACGATGAGATTTCCACTACACACGTTGGTGATCATTCAAAGCTTATTTCACTGTGCAAACAATATTCATTATATCCAGAGCGCTAATTGCAGGCATCAAGGCCGGAAGGAATCCTCCCATATTTTTCTTTCTCCATCCCTAGCTATCTTCACCTAGTCTTTTGTCATGCTGGATATGTCCCATGCAGATTTTTTTCCTCTGAGTCCTTTCTGGTGAACGGCTTTTTCTGGTTCCTAAATGGAAAACAGTAAAATATAACACAAAAAAAATTAAAATTGTTTTCACTGATAAACAAAATAAATCATACAGGAAATTACTGTCTAGATACAAAAGAAATTAACAAAGGCTATAGAAACCAATGAGGAACTAGTGGAAATAATGAAAAATTTAACAGAAGAAAACAATAAGAACCACTAAAAATACAGTAGATTTCAACAAGAAAAATACAACGGAAACTAGTCAAATATATCTATAACACTAGAAAGCACTGGAAATAATCAAGAAATATATGAAAACAGAACCTAAAGGGTGGAAAGTAACGGAAACCAACAAAATAACGGAAATAAATGGAAAACAACGGAAAATATTACAGAAATTAAAACAACATAAACCAATGGAAACCACCAGAAATGGTAACAGAAACTAACAAAACACAACAGCAAACCATGTAAAGCAATGGAAATACAAAATAAACTAAACAAGCCCAACATAAACTAACGGAAAATGGTAAAATGATATCAGAAACCTATATAAAAAAATACCATAAAACAAGGGAACACAACATAAATCGATGGAAACCATTGAGTCTACAACAGATATCAATTGGATAAAATACAACAAAAGCTAGTAGAATTCAGTAAAAAAAGCAGGAAAACCACACCAAATTGAACAGATGAACAGAATCTAATAGTGTAATATGCAACATAAAGAAAACCAAAAACAACCGAAACTATGAAAACACTACAAATGAAACTCGAAAATACAACAGAATCGCACATGTAATACAGCAGATATCAACAAAGCACAACAGAAACCAATGGTAAATGCTTTAAATAAAACATAAAACTATTTTATGATGTGATTGCATGCTCAGAAACCAACAGATTCCATTAAATTTTCGGGAAGTGGGAGAATGTATGTTGTGTCATTATAGCATTGTATGCTACCAGTTCTTAAAGTATCCATCATAATTCATTCCAACACATTTATGTAGGTATTCTATTTAAGAGTACAATTTATTTCCACATGGGTAAAAAACCAGTAACGACTTATTTTGCCATAACTATTAATATAATTCCATCACAGTCCATAAAGATTTTAGTTGTCTAAAATTTATTAATTTCTGTACATATTTGTAAATGAAAATTGTACGAAAAAAAAATGGTATTCGTATATACCTACCAATAAAGCTAATTTTAACTTCCAGTGAAACAACAAAACCCAACAAAACTTCACAAAAACAATAAATTACAACATAACCCAAACCGAAGGAAGACATTACACCAATCAAAACCACTTCAGTACAATAGAAAACAAAGATTGTAATATAACAGAACTCACCAAAGCACCACAGAAACCAACATAAACCACTGGAAATATAGCATAAACCAATTGAAATAAATGGAAAGACAGCAGAAACCAATATGATGTACTACAGTTAAAACCAACAGAACACAAGAGACAACCTCTAAAACGACTAGGAACACAACAGAAACCAACAAACTTCAATAGGAACACAAACCTACAAAGCACAACAGAAACCACTAGAAATACAAGAGAAACCAACAAACTTCAATAGGAACACAAACCTACAAAGCACAACAGAAACCACTAGAAATACAAGAGAAACCAACAAACTTCAATAGGAACACAAACCTACAAAGCACAACAGAAACCACTAGAAATACAAGAGAAACCAACAGGATTAAATACAAAAAAAAATTATAGATGACAAAACTTATTATGTAAACAGCCGAGAATGTAGCAGAAACCAACAAGTTGCAACACCCCAGAAATCAAAACAAACAACTGGAGATACAACTGGAAACAAGAGATATTATCCATAAGTAACCAAGAGAGATTACTAAGATTGTTTAAAAACATCAACTTAAACCAACAGAATACGGCAATTTCTACCATTAAACATAGCAGAATTTATAACGGAAACAAACAAAACGATCGACAATAGAAATAATTTTATTTTTGTAGTGTTTTCATTTGGTTTCTTTTGTAAGTTTTTGGCAGGGTAAAACAAAGCTAATGACGTTTTAAGTGTATATTATCATTAAATATTGTTTTTTTGATATCGATATAAATGAAACACTTAATAAAACATCTCTACGAAATAAATTATGTACAATATAAAATTAATGTTTTGTTTAGTCAAGCGTTTTATTTTGTGCGTATCATTTCTGCATAGTTTATAGCTTGGGGGTATTCAGTGTATTCGCAGGGAATAACTGATTTGCTGTGAAAGTAAACGTAAATTATTTTTCTGCAATATAAAACTAAATTTTCTCAAAATATTTGTTAAGTTGTTATTTTAAGAGAGAACAACGAAGTCAAACATATTGTAAAATGCTTCCCACAATTTGAAATACGGCAATTTTTCCTTTTATTGTCAATAAAATTAGAGGAATATTTTAAAACACAAATCTCTTGTTGTCGTCGTAAACGTATTGCGCGCACACACCCAAAAGTATTTGTCTTCGGAAACAGTGATCAATAGCTTACTGAAATAATTAATATTTTCCGATCAGTTGGTGCCAAAAATTCCCAATTTTTATTCTATAGTTTCCTCCTCCATAATCTACTTCAGGTGTTTTTTGGCCGATAAAAAAAGATCGTGAACGCAAATATATATATATCGCACCGAAAATTTGTATGTTACACGTTTGATGAAAACATAAAACCTTGGATCGATTTTGTTTTCATTTTATTATCATGTCCAGCAATTTCTTTTTTCTGCTTCATACAACAAAGTGTTCCAATAACATATGATCAAACTAATTATTCAGTTACCTAACCTAATATCACGCGGAGTATCCTGTAGATCACATCTTGTAGGTTAACATACTCTTACAGTAAGAAATACAAAATATAAAAAATTGAATCTGACAGCCATTGCCTTCTACCTGTGCTAGTAACAAGGCCACAAATCTTAACGTTACTCATATACAATGACCAGACAAACGTTACAACCTGAACTGGAAGTCAGAACAAATGTTGATATGCAAGTGCAAGAAAGTGGTTTCACACAAATGTCAGACTCAGGAAAAGATTATTTCAAAGTTAAAGGCTGTTCACGATAAAGTGAGCCGTATTGAAATCAATCTTAGGGAAATGTCACTGCTCCTAACTACATATATTTTAACGGGCGTACCTAGTGACATGCACCATGTATAATTGGTGACGATGTAGGGATAGTAATCGCATATCTTAACGTTGAATTAAAAGTCTTAGGTAAACATTTGTTAAACCTTAAATTACTTATTTCGTTTTCTGCTTTTAAATGCATATAAGTGTAAAAAATAGCCGATAAATGGGATATTTACTCTTTTACTAATGTCATGGTTCTCTTGATCATCGCACGAATAAAGTGATAAGGCCCATGGCAGTGTTTTTTAACATAACGCGGAAGAATACGCAATGTGCAGTGATCAGTTTACCGTGAACAGCCTATATGTATGATATCGAAAATGGCGCTAGTAAAGGAGGGGGACTGCGAAAAGAAGGATGTGATAAGGAGTGTAAGTGGTGAGGGTTACTCATATATCATTCATGTAAGTAGCCTGCGACATTTGTCAGTAGGTCTCTTGTTGATCAAATTGCAATCACAATTAACACTTCAGTTATTTCTTTGAAAATTGTTAGATTACTTTTTACTTAAACACATTTTTACGACTACATCCACGTCGTTGATTCCAGTTATTGACCGTTGTAGATTTACTATTATTTTATTTATAAATAAAGTGTTTTTTCTTTCAGTTTTTACCTTATGTGTGTATAGGACATTGTACACTGCAAACAGACTGAACGGTAATGATGTAAGGAGATGAAGGTAAGGCAAATTGGTTGAGACACTTGTAGGATGAGGAAGGGGGGCATTATATCTATATATTTGAGGTAAATTATGTACTTCTAGCATATAACATATCTTAACTATTGGAAACCAGGTCATTTGAAATTTAATGACCTCTGAACAATGCTAGGTGCGTGTCAGTAACCTTTATTGTTTTGATAATACACTAGTATTGAACGATGATAGCAAACTCAGTGCCATTTAATCAACTCCTTTTGAATCAATATTGTGAAGTTTAACACCACAAAGCACTTGGTAAATTGGCATATAGCAAGTATTTTTATCGCGGTCATCACATTTCGCGAACAGCTACTCCGCTTTGTATTGATTGCGCTGCGACTGTTTTTTCTTCTCCTGGTTTTGTTCCTTGACGCTCAGACCAGCAGGCTGAACAACACAGAGACATACAAGACAATGCCTGTCCTTGACAGAACTGCCGAGGCGGTGGGTACTGTACGGTGATTGGTAACGTATTCTAGTAGAAATAATTCTAGGTTATGGAGATATGAACAGAAATGAAGCTAGGCGTTTTAATGGGAGCACAAAAAGATTTAATTAAGTAGGTAACAATGGAACAAATCTCAGAAGTTAACTTCCTAATGTAGGAATACGGTGCGAATTACATACGTGTTCGATGCCTTCATTTTAATGTAGGCAAAAGAGATGAAACGTCGTTGGGAAGTCATTTTTGAGGTCTAACTAGCGTACTGATGGGTAGAAATATTTACTTTGAAGCGATGCGCAATGGGCCAAATCGAGTAAACATACTGCATAAAATCCAAAAATCCCACCTTTTCTTTTCGATCTCAAATTGACCAAAAATCGTTTTACAGGAGGTTATCCGCGCGCTTGCAAAGTGATTTTAATTTTTGAAGGTGTATAAGTTCAGAAGGCGTGTTAGACCTGAAAGGATTTGAGTAACTACAGAAAATTCCCCATTATTTGCTCAACATTATACATTTAGATGAAATATTTCCAAGTTATAATTCACCTTAAATAAAGACGACAAATTTCGTCTTAGACTAAAATAAGCTAACTGCTAAACAATGGAGAAATATCATTTTTCCTCTATTACCAAATCAGTTACAGCCTTTTATATATAGTTTATTTTTAACCAATTTTTGGCTATAGGTGAGTTTTAAATTCATTGTCACAGAATGTTGTTTCACAATGATGACACGATCTTATATTATGTGTATGACGCCCACATCATGCACATCAATATGTGCATGATGTTCATGAAGTTCTTTTGTATGTAAGTGTTCGTATTGCTGGAAGGACAAGTACAGTATATTTATGATTGTAAAGGACTCACCTGTCCATACACGGTGGTACGTATATAGCTCCGAAAAAGGTTATTAATGTCTCCGACTATGTGCTATGACACCATTTGCAGTTCGAATATGGTATGTGCTCCACTGCATTGCAGATAGGTCGACAGAATCTCGCCTCACTGCTTTTCGCAGAGACTTGTCATTTCCGTGTCATAAGTTCGAGACCATAAAAAATCAAGTCGTTGAAGTTCAAGTGAAATCGAAAAGCGTGTAAAGTGAATGAAATCATGGATAATCGACCTATCGATGTGTCGAACACACAGAGACAGGAAGATTTAAAGTTCCTGCGTGATACAATATGTCCAATAGGGTGTCCCAAGACATAAGGGAAAATTTTTTTTTCGCGAAATCAAATACGCATATTTTGTATTTTTTTCTGTTTTACCTTAATAATTCAAATAATAAATATTACCGCGATTGGATAATGGTAACCCGTGCCAACATGACGCCAAAAATAAGATATGAAATTTTGTATGGAGTTAGCATCGAAGGATTTTAGAACTTGATGTTTATATGGTAAATAAAACACCAATATACCTGAATCGTATAATAATAACTAATTACTAGTAAAAATCTTTAAATTAGGCTTTAACTTAAAATTAGAGTTAAAATTTTCTTTTCAAAGTTTGCTTTTTGCAGTTAGGATAAATCTTCCGGTGTTCTTGTACGCAACGTAATAAAAATTGCTTTTTTTCTTCATCAACCGTGATTAAACCATGAAAGTCTTGCATCAACTTGACCGCTCTTTCCGTTGTATCATTCACTGCCTTCAGCGTTGTAACATTCCTTCTGGCTTCTTGAAACCAGGTGTTATTTGCCCACAAAGTAGGACATTTGTGGAGGAAACTGTAATAAATTTTAAGACGGTTGAACAAAGGATTGCTTTTGACGGAAATGAAGTCATCGACGTTTTTCTCTTAAATAAAAAATAAAATAGTTAACAAAATTGTAATCTAACAGAAAACAAAAGAAACAATTACTATATTTGCTTATTGAACTAACCATACAATGGGTCACAAATTTCTTCCTTCGATGGGATGTAACGTTTAGCATGAGTTGATACATTCTCTTTGGTTAAATTTTCAACCATTTTAACATTAGTTTCATGGTCCACTGCATTGTCAAACATTGATAAGACAGAAACTTCATCAGTCAAATACCATAAATGCTGGCTAAACTTCTGTAAAGCTGCTTTTGAGACGCTTTTATCAATTTTTTCGTAAGTCTTCATCGCCTTCAAAAAGCACAAATCTTGGTAAGGTTCTTTTACTGCCATAATGCATTGGAGCCATGGCTTGACGCAGGATGTCACGATGAACAGGCAAACGTCAAACAGCGCCGCCTTATCCTTGCTCGTAATTTTGAATTGAGCACTAAGCAATGATATTTTCTGGGAGTAAATTTCTCGCGCCATACATCGAGCTTGGTGCATGGCACCTGGAGGGTGAATTTTAAATTTCCTCTGTGTATCTCCGCCTAAAAATATCACAGTAAGCGCTATCATCTCTCGACAGTCATCTGTGACTATTTCTTTGGTCAGTTCAGTCCGGTAAAGCTCAATTAAATCGTCAATTTCGGAAACAGTCAGGTGCTGTGTAAGATTTTCTTTAAAACAACTGTATTTTATCAAGATCGACAGCTTTCCAGTTATCTCGGAACTTTTTGAAGAGTGGAATATCAGGACTTGCAGTCACTTGGCTGATTTTTACTTCGAACACGCCTTTTAATACCAACTTATACACGTGATGGCGGCAAGCAAAAGCGAGAATTTCTCTGTTAAGTTTTCGTTCAAGAAGCACACATGCACCATTGATTTGAAGTCGTCGTGTCACAAGATAAGACAAGATAAAAAATCCAGAAACCTATGACCGACGATTACACGATTACGTTAAAGAAACGATATTAGTTACTTACCGATATGTGAAAAAAACTGTTAAATCAATTGTTTTTTACTCAGACAAATATCACCACAGCAGCCAAGCTAGCATTATGAGCACATTATTTTCAGAAATATCACAGCTAATGTACATTCCTAACAATAGCATACGCTGTCGCGGTAGCATTCCAAAACAAAAGTCTTCTGCGTTTGTAATAATGTCTAGAAATGCTTAGTTTCATGTTTTTATGTTCTATTTACCACAAGTAATTACATTTTCATTGTGGAACTCACGGTCTAAATTAGTATTTATTGACACCAAATTTACTGAAAACCATACCGATATAGCACACGAACAACTTACGGTAAGCTGGAAAAAATGCGAAACATTCAATGTATTGACATTCAGTATGACTGCGAGAAACACCAGTTCAAGGAAAGTTGTTGTTGAACTTTTTAACCCCTTTTTGGGTTCGGGAAAGACAGTTGATGTGACAGATGGCAAATACCTTGACGAATACTTCAAATATGACGCTATGGGTTATCCGATTAATTGTCTTGTGTTTAACTTTCCCCATTTTCGTATGAAGTTTCTAAACAAAATGGAGAGAAGACAATAGCTGGAATGATTGGTAAACTTTTTCAAATTTTTGCTGTACGAGGAATTTCTCTGTGACAACTGACCGGAACGCAATGACAAATGCGTCCCAGTGGGTGGTGCCATATTACACCCATAACAAACTGAACGTTGTATATCCAGTTATTCTTACACAGTTAAACAATATACCACGAGCACTTTACTCATACTACATTGAGAAATTGATACTGATAGTACCTAAGGCCGATAGGATACCATAACTGATGAAAGCAGTACTGAACTTCAGTAATAAACTTTACATCTTATTTTTGTGTTGCTTTCCTGGGAAAATGCCATTAGGCAAGTTTTAATTTCGACTCGTTGGAAAAAAAAAACGTGGCTAAATACTTCCGCAATTAGGAATCATTCCGATTAATATTTCTCGTAATGATGCTCCTTCAGCATACATATGCATGGTTCAGTCTTTACATGTTTTTTGTAATTTTACTCAATGCTGTTAGGAATAACACAAAGCCTGGATCATTTACAAGTCACATTGCAGTACCACGGTATAATGCAGATACGAATACACGTGAGGATATTAAAATATATAATTATAGAGTAGCACTACCTTCTCAGTACGGTTCAGATTTTACCTTCGACCATAGTTATCGGATAGCACAGACAGACTATGACGATCCCATTTCAGTCATATTGTGGAATAGCCTAACGATAGTGGATACGGTCCAAGATACGTTATACAACGCAGTGTAAGACATGAATTTAGGTGTTCTGTGCTTCTTATCAGGTGCAAACCACAAACTTAACAAACCAGAATACTTCCAGGAAAATCGCCCATTACACCATATCTTGGAGGAGAGCATCATGATTATTATTTACGTCACGTGTGAGTTTAGGGAAGGGTTTCCATTCTTAGAGCAAATTGTACATATGATGTGGTATTTGAAGTAGTCTGGCCTCATAAATCACATCATTTGGAGTGCACTTGAATTAGCTTCTCCTGTCTTTCCGAAAGTTGACGATCAGGAAGTCTCCATAAACACACGACACTTGGAAATATTTTTTTACGAACTTGTCAATGTTTATACGGTCAGCATCTCAAGAATCCTAGCCGAATTCGTTAAAAAAATTGTGTGCCTCTCAAAGACGTTTTTGTAAGATTGTATGTACGTTTGCATTATATTTGAGTCAAATTTTGAAGGCAATTTACATTCATAAATGTGGATATTTTCATTTTTTTGCGGTATATTACGATTGTGTTCTTTGATTAACATGAGCACATATAAATATCTAAACAATAATACAGACATTAGAGTAAGATTATTTGGTGATCTGTAATTCAACACTTCCGTAATTTTTTAAATTAAATTACGCACATATATATGGTTGAACCTCTTTCACTCGTTTACTGGTTGCAGTTTCTGGCAATATTTTAATGTTTCACTGGGAAGATTGTGCTTTATCCACAGAGACGTTAGTGCTTCTCTAAACAAGAAGTCAGAAAACATATCATAATTTAGTAGTGCCTGAAACATGGGGGTTATTTTTGCATTGTAAATAGTGTTCTTGAGGGAGGGTTTGTTCTGGATATCCGTGGATCTCAAGGGAATTCTGTTAAGATGAGCTCACGGGTAACATATCCCAACAAGCCATTATATGAAATTTGGAATTTCGCAAATCCTTGTACAATAATAACAGGTATAAAATAGAGCACCCAGAAAGAGTGGTATAAAGTAAATAACTCTGCGCGTGTTAAAAGGTCGTATGACTTTATTGCAGGGATGACAACCACAGATCACTTAGACAACAGTTAGCAGTACGGGTCCTATGTTAGAAAAACGTAGCACAACTTCGGGCATTGATACATGCACCCTTTCGTTTCGGAACGGTGTCGTACAAACATTTTTCCTTCCCCTGGGGCAGGTTACCACACAACTTTAGTTTGTCTTCAATATCCTGCAGATGAGACCGGGTCAGATTTGATGTCCGAGCTGACACCACTCATGTTCTTCCAGGTAAATATCGAGGAACTTGCCGGTTACCAGACTATGCACTAACACAACGTAGGCATTCCATATTATACATGCGCAATGTGTGGACGAACGTTGTGTTATTTAATGACTACATCAGTATGCTGTTTGATGAGAGACCACACATAAATACGCAGGATGTCATTGACACTTTGCCAGTGGTGCGAGCATATTAAAGTATTAGAAAATAAACTGTTCTTTATTTGTTTCACATTACGAACATTAAAGAAAATTATTCAGTGTAAGTTATCATATATGACGTGTAGTGCTACTTTCATTCGTTAATTATGTATGGAACAGAATCGTAAGTGAACCACCTATTTTGTTGTGAAAAATATTTCCACTATGGTAATAAAGACTCAGCCCTATTTGTATCCTGTCTTATATTACTAATATATTTGAAAGAGTATAAAAGTTGGGTTGCACAACTGCCTCTCTCTCAAAGCGGAGAAAAATGAAAATGGGGTGTTACAAGGTAGTTTTTTGGGATCATTGTTGTGTTTATTTTATGATAATGATCTCCATTAAGGTATTATTGAAGTTTATGCAACACTATTAGCAGATAATAGTTGTTTTACGTTAAAGACTAAACAAAATCAATATAGTATCACAACAAAAATTCTGGAAAAACTTAAAACGATACAAAATATTTTGTCAACTAATGATAATTTTCCGTTTTGCTAACCCTATATTTATTCAATTTATTTAAATTAACTAACATTAATCAGTTATTTTACCAACAGATAATAAATTATTGGGAAAAGTAGACGTTATTAAAATTTTAGCGTTTAAATCTTGATAAATGTTTAACCTGGTGCGAGTATATTAAAGTATTAGAAAATAAACTGTCCTCTATTTGTTTTACATTATGGACATTAAAGAAAACGATTGACGATAACATCTTAAGAATGACTTACGTTGTTTACTATCACTCGTCTATTAAGTACGAAATATAATTAAAAGTGAATTTATATGAAAGGGAAATGGTCATTCTGGTACAAAAGTCACTATAAGCATATTGCTAACGTGATCGTTAAATATTTTATAAGGTAATTTTTTAATATTTCAATATACGTGCGCTTTATAACTAATAAATATTAAGTGTACAACAATTCACAAAACTTATTTAAACGTATTACCAAAAAGTAAATCTACAACATTATCAAATTAGAAACATTTATATTTTGAAAATAAATAATTATACCATTTATTTTTATTAAAATGGATAATTTCATGCAGGACTATACTTCTATAACAAACTACCTAATAATAATGTCTTTAAAAAAATGCAAATAAATTTAACAGAGGAATAATAATTTTTATAGTTCCCATTTTTTTTTTCATTTTGTTACAAAAATGAGGAAGATTAAATATTACGTAGTTTTATATATAGAAAGCATTAATATTATAGGTAAGTTTTAATATTATTGATAATAATGTTGTTGGTACCAATGTGATATATGTGTTGATATAGCTTATATTAATATTGTGTGAATTGATATTGTTTGTAATTGTATATTGCTTTATCAAAGTGAATTTTGTGTTGTTGACTAGTACTGTATCCTGTGATATTTCACATTTGGTCTTTGAACGATACCATATCGCTCTCCACATCACGACCGTGTGTGTTCTCTTCCCTCCACGCCACCATTCTCATAACAACGGACATTTGTTGTGATATCTACATAATCAAAATATTTGAATTAGGAA
This sequence comes from Clitarchus hookeri, assembly GCA_002778355.1. Classification (NCBI taxonomy): domain Eukaryota; kingdom Metazoa; phylum Arthropoda; class Insecta; order Phasmatodea; family Phasmatidae; genus Clitarchus; species Clitarchus hookeri. The sequence goes on along the minus strand of NQII01005154.1, from coordinate 13,179 downwards.
AAATCACAATATTGGTCCCGTGCAGTTTATGCAAGGCGGTAAATTGAATAATCATATGAATCACTTGCAAGGATCCGTCTAATGGGAGCTAGAAAGTGTTGCCGTCAAATCCTCTTGTTGGATTGATGGGTACTGATTCGACAGGCGATTATAATGGGGCAGTTAATGCTAAAGACGGAATGAATGTCCTGCGTCGTGCAGTAGAGTCGTTTTGTGTAAAATGTACACTTGCAAGACATTCGCGTGAAGTCGACGAACTTCATAATAAACGGTCGTCGGCTCTAAATACTGATGATGATCATGCGACTCCTATAAAAAAACCAAATTTAACATAGATTAAAAAACAGGAGTTGAAGACGATCATGAAGACAGTACTGATGATACTGACTATGACAAGAGTGATGATGATGTATCTGATGAGAAATATGACGATTCTCACTATGCACTGACACACCGCTTCTCCACATTTGCTGCAACAAGCGACATGAAGAAGGCAGACACGGAGAATACTGGCTACATATTTTCCGAAGACCCCAATGAACTTGTTGATAGACTTAGAAGTGGAGACTTATCTCATATTATGTAGATATCTTCTGTCATTATAGAATTGAAGGGTAGAAGTTATATCGTATGATGCGATTAACTGCTCTCTTCTGAAATTGTAGTTACAAAATAATAATATATTATTATTATAAAATAATAGTATGTTATTCTTAATTTTTGTTCGTATTATTCTTTCATCCCTCACAAAATTAAAGTGGTTCTACGAGCACTAAACTATTAAGGTAAAGCTCTACAAACAGACTACTAATGAAGAATTTTAGTACAAAAAAAATGCATGAATAGTTGACTGGATACAACACATTATGTCTGTCATCATGTACACATTTTTGAGACAATTGGTGAACGCTTTTTTAAAATATGTATGAATAGAGCAGAGTCAAGAAACCCATGGACTGAATATGGACAGACGATTGATCCAATAATTGGTCGTTAGATTGATGGGAATATTGGCAGATTGAGGGAAAGATTGTGAGTTTGATGGAAATATTGCGAGATTGATCGAAAGGATAATTGCATAATTGCGAAAGGTTGAAGTAAAAATTGAAAAATTTATTGAAATATTGAAAAAAAATTTTTTTTAGAGTTGATGTAAATATTGAAGTATTTATTGAAAAATTGAAATAATGGTGGAAATATTGAATGATTGATGGAAATATTGGAAGATTTGTGGAAATTGGCGTAGACTACGGAGCGTGTGGAGCTGATTTCAGAGCCAATTGCGATGGTTGCGGTGCCGATTGGTGACGATTTAAAAGTTTGATTAAAAAATTGCTAATTTTTTATGGAAAGATTGTGAAATATTGATGGAAGTATTGAAATATTGATGGGAAGACTGACGGAAATATTCCTTAATAATGATGGGAATGTTGCTATATATTGACGAAAAGTTTGTGAAGGACTGATGAAAAATTGCGAGATTTATGAAAAGATTGAGATATGAATGAAAAATTGCGAAAGACTAAGACATATTGATGGAAACATTGCAAAATATTGCGAAAGACAGATGGAAAGATTGCAAATGATTGCGAAAGATTGATGAAAATATTGCTGAGGATTTGTAAGGATTGGTTGTGGATGGTCAAATATTGTGAGGAATTGATAAATACATTGGAATATAAAAGAATTAATCATAATAAAGATGGAATGTTTGGGCGATTGACTTATTGATGTTCAAGAAGAGAACGAAAGTTAAGACTGTTAACCACCCTCGTACATGCCAAGTCTCCAGAGCCTGGTAGTATTGGCTTTTCAATTAACGCCAATTAATCCTATAAAATTGTTGACAGATTCTGATCCATACCTTGGTTATAAAATTCTCGTGCAGGCGGTTGCTATTAAAAAGATGGGGTTGGTTTATCCATATATACATACATTAAAAAAATCCTGTGTAACAGACTTATGCCTACAGAAAAGTTGCGGCAGTGAATGATTGGCATATTCTAGCATCGTGTTTTATTTAGTCTTAAAGATAAGGGATTGTAAACGTAGTAATTGAATGAGAGACTTTTGCATTTTCCCACAATACCTAATGTAAAATTTTGGCATAATTAAAAAATAATAAATATTTTTTTTTATTAAAAAACGATTTTTTTTTTAAACCTGATAATATATACAGATTTACTATTTGACGTAATATATGCCCATAAAACCAACATGGTTACCAGAAACAGATATATATTATTTTCTTGAGTAATCAGTGGGTGTATAGGCTGAGCATCTTGGGGTATGTCCGAAAACCCGAGTCGAAGGCTTCCTAGCACCCCCTGAGTCGAACCGAATATTGCCGAACTGAGTAGAGCTGAAGACCGCCAGCCACAGCCACGGAGCTCCCATTCAAAATACATTGCACCAAATCACACACACATATATACATATATATTACTACGGTTGAAATATAAATTACTTCTGAAGTTGCCTTTAAGGACTTATACGTAGTCCTATATGATCACGTTCGTCTGTGTGATTTTGAATGGCACGTATCTCGAGTTGTGAGCGTACGCAATACTACCCTGCAACAGAATCGGTAGGATCTGAACTAACCAGTTAACATCACGACTCGGCACAGCCCGTACCGACTGCGACAGGGCTCGGCCATGCCTGCCCAATTACTTGCCTATTCGGGCAGGATCGGGGTGGAGTGGAGAGATTTGGTTGGCTCTTAACACCAGGGTCTTAACAGACGATGAGGGTGATTGACGTGAGTATGGAGCAGCACCGGAATGAACGGGTGGGGGAAACTGGAGATCCCCGAGAAAACCCGCCGACCAACGGCATCGTCCGGCACGATTCCCACATGCGAAAATCCACAGTGGCCTGGTCGGAGATTGAACCCGGATCGCCTTAGTGGAAGACGAGTTGGTTAACCGCTCATGCACCGTCCCCCCAACCCCTCTCTCAATGCCACACCAAGGGCTCGCCGCATATTTCATTTAATCGACAAAGAGCGCNACGATTCCCACATGCGAAAATCCACAGTGGCCTGGTCGGAGATTGAACCCGGATCGCCTTAGTGGAAGACGAGTTGGCTAACCGCTCATGCACCGTCCCCCCAACCCCTCTCTCAATGCCACTCCAAGGGTTCGCCGCATATTTCATTTAATCGACAAAGAGCGCTAGAAGCCTTATATTGCAGACTAGTACCAGACAGCACTTAGCATAATAACGTTAAGTAGCTACTTCAATCCGGGTCATTACATTAAATGAATAGTCAATCCGCGCTGGATTGATTGGAATGGGACAGTTTTCTACGCCTGATATTGTCTGTTGGAGTTCGGAGCAGCCGGCTGGACAACGCAGCGATCGACAAGACCGGGCCTGTCCTTGTCAGAACTGCCAAAATGGTGGGTTCTACTCCATTCACGGTTACTTCATACTTAAAAAAAAAACCTTTGAAAAAAAACCAGGTTTAACACGTCTGCCTGTGTTTTTAACAAATAATATACAATTATCATTTAATCAGCTATTAACATTAAAATATTCTAATTTCGATCAAACAACACATATAATATTGTATTGTACCTAACATATAATATTTGTTCGGTAACCAAATGAAATGAAAACGGTGACACCAGTTCTGCATTGGTAACGTTTTGTAAGAAATGGTTTACACATAACATATTTTTTAATTGAGTTCTGATTCGCTATTTGTTAAGTGAACGTTTTTTATTTAAATATTTACGTTTACGCGCAATCAGAGGTCGAAACGTATCTCGTTGTTATACATTAAAAATATAATTTTTTGTCTGATCAGCGAAAAATACGGTGCGTAGGCCTTAGTACCTTCGCGTGTCTTTTTTCATGAAGAGAAATCTTTAGGCGCAGCATGCCACTGGTTTTTTATATGAAATTTCCTTTTGATACGCCTTTGTTAAGTTGCTCAGGACTCGCAGCAGAATCTAGTTTATATTTATTTTATATCAAAATTTACTGTTATAAAATAAATAACAATGTCTGAATTAGTGATCCATAACTGAAACAAAACTTGATTTTAAATACTTACTAAATTTGTACGTGCAAGAGATAGCAGGACGGTTACGACTTCGAAGTTGGCAAAATTGTTGATATTAATAATTGTTTGACGATCTAGTCTTGATCTTAAGTGCTTATTTTGTTAATCTAGCGGAAAATATTAACGGTTATTAAATAAAGTTCGTGCTCGTACTTTCAACCTCCCTATTCAAGTGACAATGTTGAGATAAATGTGGTTTTTTACTTCAGGTATAAAGATATTTCAAAGTGTGTCTGTTTTTTTGGCCAATGACCTGAAGTTCTAATGAAATAGCCCTCCAGGAATCTTCTCGTTATATTTGTAGAGGCGAGGTTAGAACGTTTGTGTTTAGCTCTGAACGACGTTTATTCGTGGTAATCATTTAATGACCACGTTTATTTATACATCTGAACTTTGTAACTTTATTCTAAGTGTTTGGAATAAGTTTGCGTAACGTGCTTAGACATTTCAGTGAACTGAATATTTTCCAAAGCCCAAATAAATTTCTTAAAAGTTATAAAACCCAGTGTGGAAGAAAAAATTATAAAACATTGAAATCTGAAAAAGTACGAGGGAAATAAAAATCTAACTATTTGTGTTCGTTTACGATTGCGACGAGAACATTGAATATTGCTGACCTTGTTGATCACCACTAAATATAAATAATAAAATAAGCCACACTATTTGTGAGCTTGAATTTTTATACAGCTTTTTTTTTTTGTTTTTGCTATGTCCGTTTTTTCATCGACGTAGCCCAAAGTCTATACAGTTTCCCATCACCCACCCAGTCGAACAGTCACAGCAAAATTTGCGTAATGCGCTATGTCGTGAATCAACACCATTCGAACCACTGTCAACAGACACTGTTAAAAGTCATAAAACCGACTTCTTATATTGAAGGTTGTAAAAATGTATCATTTTACACTCTTTGAAATATGTCAGCATTGTTGGAACAGCTGAAAAAAAAAAAAATCGCAGTTGGAAATATAGACATCACGTGGTATTATTTTATGTTTGCATCTAGCAGAACTATACGCTATCATTACCTGGAAATGTAACCTATGGGGGGCTACAGAAAAGTGTGAAGTAACCGTAAATGGACTGTAAACTATTATAACTGCAATTCTGCAGGTAAGTGGTTACAGTATCTCAGATGAACATATTTTTGCCAAACCACCCATGGAAAAGTTAACTGGAGCTCAAGGAGGCACATATAACAATATAAATTATATTTTAAGTGATGTGTTCTAATACGTTTACTTAATATTTTTGTTATTATTATTTCATGAGTGTACTTTTGAAACGTTTTTCCGCTACGGCACATTATAGTGTTACGGATCTCATTCCTGAGGATTGGGAGACATAAGGGTTTGCATAAGTAATTGTTATTGTTTGCAAATTAATAATAAACATGAAAATTTTATGTATGAAGAATAAGTACTTTTGTGAGGTTAAATTAAAGAATAGGAGAAGACATTTTTAGAAAATATGGAACTTGGAGGCGGCACGTTCTGCAGGTTCAGTGACTTCAGGCGTCCGCCATGCAGGATGTGTGTGGCACTTGAACTGAGGTGACCTTGATCTCAACTCCGGGGTAACCTTCAGTCAACCATGAAACTAAAAATATCGTAAAAATAAAATAAAATGGAATAATAGAAAATAATAAACATTCATATTTTGAATATTTATAAAATAGTTGACAATCGATTATATATAAGGAATTAAAAAATAATAAAAAATTGCATACTCGAATCTTAAAAAAAGTTCTTAGAATACATTATTTTTCAAATATTTACATGTTGGATGTCTCTGGTTCACTGTGAAAAAGGAGCACCGCAGCCTTCCAGTATAGCGATCTGCAGACGACTGACTCCACCTGTCACAACAATTTGTCAATGGATATTTCGACCGCACATCCCTGCTTCCCTCATGAACCAAAACTACAGCCCATTCTTTCATATATCCTCGCTTCGGAATTGCCTACTAAGGTGGGCTGATAACTCTAACTAAAAATGTTATTGCTCTATTTTGAAAGTACGTTTTAAAGTCGTTTGAAAACGAAAGACTTTTCCTTTACGAATTTTTTCATCACAGTGCTTTAAGAAAAAAATCTTATATGAAGTATGTAGGTTTATAGATGGTAAAGAATAAATCGAACCCACCCCCCAGTTTCGACATATATATATGTCAAATAAAAATAATTTGTTTATACACAAGAGCCATTCTGAAACCATATTAAATATAAAGTGGACAAAACATATCCTTTCCAAAAACTACAAAACTAGAAGCCACACTTTCGTAATTGGATTAAATCTCATACGTTAAATAATATAGGAAGAGAATAATGGATAATGGAGAAACTGACAAGCAAATTACCCAATCCTGTCTTTTAAGAATATACGTAAGGGAGGAAACACAAAATTAAATTTTATACATCTGTACTAACAATATTTTACTAAAATTTCCTTTCATTTGTGCAGATGAGTAACAAAAGGTAGGAGACACTAAGTGATCCGTACTGCAATGAGAACCACTATAGCGAACGTGCTACATAAACGGCGAAAAAAAAAAGGATCAGGTTAAACCTAAGAAGAGGAGAAAAAGGAAGGGTTTCAGTCGCTAATGTCCCAAGCTCGGTCTCAAAGTACAGATAAAAAGTACTTGAGAAACTGATAAAATAACACACTATTAAATGTGATTAAGAAACTTGAAATCTAAATTATCTATTGAGCCACAGTCAAGGTGAAGTGCCCAACACACCCTTCATCCTTGCGGCCAAGCTGCGTAGCTTCAAGACGTAACGGTTCTCAGTCTTTATAATGAAGAAAAAACACTTGTTAGTAAGACTGTTGTGAAAGGGATGAGAGGAGGGGTGGAGGGGGGAGGGAGTAAATCACCTCCATGGAACAGCCACAGTTTGGAAAATGTAACAACTTACAATCCAGGTGGCGTGCGCTGCAAGTTTCTCCAGACTAGTAATGCGGTATGCGAATCAGGTTTCACTCGGCGAACAGTCAAACTTGGCACACACTTATTACTTAGTAACAGTATTTTTTTAAAAACTGAGATTGATATGTACGGCGCACACGCACGCACCAGGGTGTTAAATAAATAAATTCACCATTCAGTACGGCAGGAAACAAAAATGACCTGCAGACACGACAATTAGGTGGATAAAGTAATATCTGTTGGCTATGTTCCAAATTGAATCGTAATATCAGTGAGTGATTACCAAAATGCTTAAGGCCTTGTTTCCAGACATTATCTTTGTAGCCATGCGAAGTTGGCTGTAAACATATGAGTCGTAATAATTTCTTTATATAACAGTAATGTGAAATCATACAAATATCGAATTGTTATAGCTTCTTTATATTAGTCATACATGTTGGTACGACCTTTCTCCTTGCATTGAGAACGTACGCCTACAGTGACAAGGGGGTCGTATCTCTCAAAGACTGTAATTTGGAACACTGCAGTGGGAGACTTGACTCCGGTAAACTCGAACATTTTTTCACCTCAGCGTACCCCTTGTTTGTACCATAGGCGTATTTTGACTTAACTTAAATGGCAAAAACTGATCACGTAAAGCAATAAATTAGATTAGTTGTGTGGATTGATCACACCATGTTTAAAATTCATGAAGTCGGGTATGTCAATATTATCAATATTCAATTGTTGGAGGGTGGAGATATTCGCCGCGTTATTTGCTCTGGATGGTCCGCAGATGTAATTCCAATGGAACACGTGTTGAACGTTGTCGAGATTTGCATTGCATCACATTGCCAGATGTAATCAACGACTCCGCAGCTGCGATCGTCTCTACAAATGGGTCGGAGCATGATGCCTCATAAGATCCTCGACAACCTTATTCTGAGCATTTGCACGTTGTTCCAATCCTGCATCGCAGTCAGGGGTCATTATATAATCTACTGTGGACTATATGCTTCTTGCCTGATGCCTGTTACATGGAAGTTTCTGTCTTCTATCATGCTGATATGGGAACATACTTAAGTTAAAAATTATTTGCATCATTTGGACTGCTAGCTCTATTGGTCAGTATTATTCACCTCTCCCATATTATTACATATCGACAATATTATGGTATGCTTTGCACCTACTAGACACACTCCCGCATGACATTACATCTAAAAACCTGCCCCGTCTTTAATATTTGTATATTAGTGCATTCTATACATTCGTTCTGCACCATTCTACCTCCTAGAATCATCAAACTAATTTTTTCAAGAAATAGGTTTTTTCTAAAAATATATTTTTATTTTTTTCAGAAGTAGTTGGACTTTGCAGATAACAGGCAGCAATGTGCTTTCGCAAGCCAGGCGTAAGTTGTCTCAAATTACCTACAGTACCTCATGAAGTAAGTTCTTGTATTTTTTCCTTATTTCCTGCATTTACACTTAAAATTGTTGATATGTAAAGTTTAACAATATAAAGAAATCATGTGAAGCTACTTGTATGTACTTGTTCCCAATATACCGAGATCGCGAATGCGATTTATACGTTTAAAATTTCCAATGTAAAATATTGCAACCAGTGTATCAACTTACTTTCGGCTCAATTGTTAGTTATTACTGAAATACTAGAGTAAATATATTTTGATATTACATTAGGTAAACATTACTCTTATTTACATACATAATCCTTATATCTGTGTCTGGCAAAGAATCTGGGTACAAGAAATAAATATCTGCTTACTTTGGACTGTTTCAGTAGCCTAANTTATATCTGTGTCTGGCAAAGAATCTGGGTACAAGAAATAAATATCTGCTTACTTTGGACTGTTTCAGTAGCCTAAACAAAGCAATGGATTTAACATTAGAATTTTAGTGATGAACAACCTGGTAGTCAGTAGATGTATGTTAACTGTAGTAATGTATTTTTTATTATTTTTTTTCAGAAATCTCCTCAAATGAAGACTCTATTCTTAACATTACTAACCCTGATTTTGGTGTATCCCAGTGGAGCCAAGATAACGAATAACCAAACTGAAGATAAAATATTGCACGATATGATAACAGAAACAATGATAGTTATTCACCAATACGTGAAACACACTGTCAAAACACTTGTTATTTACTCAGACATTCATCACGACACCAGCCAGGCTATCATTATAACAACATTATTTTCAGAAAAAGCACAGTCAATGTACGTTCTTAACAATAACACACNACCAGCCAGGCTATCATTATAACAACATTATTTTCAGAAAAAGCACAGTCAATGTACGTTCTTAACAATAACACACTCTGGCACGGTAGCATTCCAACACAAAAGTCTGCGTTTGTAATAATGTCTAGCAGCACTGACGTTCAAGTTCTTATGTTTTATTTATCACAAGTAACAACATTTCCTTTGTGGAACTCAAAGTCTAAATTAATATTTGTTCATATGCACTTTACTAAAAACCACTCTGGTATGGCAAAACAACTACTTAAGGCCAGCTGGAAGAAATACGAAACATTCAATGCATTGACAATCATTATGACTTGGAGCAAAACCGGTTCGGGGAAAATTGTTGTTAGGCGTTTTAACCCGTTTTCGAGATCCGGAACGACAGTCAACGTGAAAAATGGGAAATACCTGGACGAAAACTTTGAATATGATGCTATGGGTTATCCGATTAATTGTCCTGTGTTTAATTTCCCTCCATTCTCCTATGCAGTTACCAATCAAAGAGGTGAAAAAATACCGGATGGAATAGTTGGTCAAATGTTACACATTTATACGGGTACAAGAAATTTCTCCCTAACAACAGATCAGTATGCCAAGACAAAT